>CAKNYM010046522.1:0-48679 GCA_932195095.1 Andricus curvator | reverse complement strand
TTAAATATGTATAATTCTCTTGAATTACGTATCATTCCTTTGAATTCAGTAGGGTTCTCTTCAATTTAGTGGAATGCTCTCGAATTAGGTAAAATATTCTTTGATTTCTTAGAATTGTTGAAATCCTGCAGAATTATCTAAATTCTATGGGAATCCCTTGAATTATGAAAAATTCTTTTGAATGATAATTCTCTTGAATTTAATATAATTCTCTTGTAGATAGATAAACGTTCATTTTTCAGCCTGCTGGCCTTAAAAACGCTCTTGTCGCCTTGCCTTCCTCGCTTCGCCTCGCTCGCATGTCCCTACATTTCGCGTTACCTCGCATTGCCTCGCGTTGCCAAACTCTGCTTCGGCGGCTAATACCTAATACTTATCTACTATTTACATTATTTACAGATTACTTATGTCTACTTTCTCTCCTATTTACAATCTTTCCTTCTCCATTTTTCTTCTCCTCCAACCCGTGCTCCACTCTTGCATCACCCTTTCCACACAGTTCCCTAGAGAGCCAGTACCTATTAAACCCCCTCATGCAACCACATTTCATCCTCGCTATAAGCTCCTGACTTCCTTTCTCTCCTTTCTTACATAAATATTGCGCTCTCGCCCTTGGAATCATCCACGCATAGTTCCCGTTAAACCTTGACTCTTTTATTCTCTCTTCCCCTGCCGTCTTCTCTCTCTCCATGCCGTTTTCCTTAACCAACGCACATACCTTCCTTCCTTCTCGTGCATCCTTCTCACTTCATCCATCTGCAGTCCATTCGTTCTGAAATACCTTTCCCTTTCAACCTCCATCTTTCCACCCCCTCTCCTGTTATCCTTCTCCCACCAACACTCCCTAACCAGCTTACTTCCCCCCTCTTCCAAAAATTTCTCCTCATGTTTACACACCCGATTCCTTGCTAGAATCCCTACACTCCTTCTCCCCGTCTCCCTCCTGACAATATAATTAGGCGTGTTCCTTGCCAACCCCAGTGTCCACTTTACATACCTCTCCTGTGTCCTATTTACCCCTTCACTTTCCTTCCACCCCCACACCTCTACTCCATCATCACTAGTGAGTCAAACAATTGCATTCTCCTTCGAAAATCATCTGCGAATAACTTCTTCTCCAACCCCCACACCTGCCTCATCACCACATTTGCCCTCCTCACTCTCTCTTTTATGTGACCATCCACTCCACCATTCCTCCGAAACAAGAAGCCCAGGTACACAAACTCTTTCACCTCCTGCACCGCCTTTCCCTTTCCCTTCCACTTCCACACCCCTCCCTTATACCTTCCCCCTCCTTTTCTGAACACCATAATCTTGGACTTTTCCGCATTCAGCTCTAACCTGTTCTTATCCAGGTATCTTCTCAACCTCTTCATCATCTCATTTAAGGCCTCCTCGCTTCTTGTCAGCAACACTATGTCATCTGCATACGCTAGTGACCAAATTCTAATACCTCCTATCCTGACTCCTCCTACCACCCCGGCTTCAGCTAACTTTCCATATCCGCAATTGAAATCGCAAAAAGCGTTGGGCTAAGTGGACACCCTTGCCTTAACCCCCTATCCATACAGAATCCCTCCGAAATCCCCTCCTCTCCTCTCACCTTATCTTTGGTCTCTTCATATATCTCCCTTACCCACTTTATCAGGCCTCTCTCCACTCCCCTATCCTCCATCGCCCGCCACAACCTCCCCCTGTCCCTGCGCCTTTTAGATTCATAAAAAACGCGTACACTCTTGACCCCTTCTTCGCTGATTCTCTATCCACCACGTGCTGCAGAACGTAGATATTGTCGATAGTACTCCTACCAGCCCTAAAGCCCGCCTGCGTCTCCGGCAATATTCCTTTCCCCTCGACATCCTTCCGCAGCCTCTCCGCCACCACCATCGCGTATACTTTATACGCCGTATTCATCAGCGTAATCCATCTATAATTTTCCTGTCTATCCCTATTTCCTTTCTTATACAGTGTCACTATTAATCCTTCTCTCCACCCTCCTGGGAATTTCTCCCTTCTCCATACTTTCTTCACTTCATCCTTTAGTCTCTCTCTAACCTCTTGTGTACTAAACAGCCATGCTTCGTTCTCTACCCCGTCCATCCCTGCTGCTTTTGACCTTCTTAACTTCCTTATCTGCTTCTCTATCTCACCGTCATTCAACTCCTCCATCTCTGCCTTCCCCGCTCTTCTACTCCCACCATCCCTCTTCCTTGCATCTGAGCCCTAAAAGGATTCTTTAGAAAACTCCCTCCACTCATCCCTCCCTATCTTTTCTCCTTTTCCTGTCCTTTCTTCTCACAAATCAATCTAAACCCCTTCCTCATTTCTACGTACTCCTCCCTTTTCGCATTACCCAATTTCCACTTCTTGTACTTCCTCTTCGTCTTCACCTTCCTCTTCATCATTTTACATTCCCTATCCCATCACGACTTCACCATTCCTTTCTTCTTCTTTCTAAATACCTTCTTTTGCACACACCCTTTCACCTTCTCTTTCAGATCCTCCCATATCTCTTCCACCTACCCCCGTTGAAAGCGTACCATTCCTAACTGCTCCTGATACTTTTCGATCGCCTTCCTCGTCCAGGTCACCCTCTCCCCTATCGAGACTTCTTCTCCACCTTGCCTTCCGCGACCCTCCCCTCTTATCCACAGTCTTAATGGTTGGTGGTCTGATTTCACCCTCCCCTCTACTGCGAATTTGTCCGTCTCCTCCCATCCTTGCATATTCATGACCACATAGTCTATCACCCATACCCCCACCTTACTTACATATGTGTATTCTCCCTCTTCGTCCCCAGTTGCCATGCCATTTGCCACCGCCCAGCCTCTATCCTCCATCCAGTCTCTTACAATCTCCCCCTCCTTATTTATTGTCTTATCCTTCGATTTCCTTTCGAAGCTCTCCCTTTCCCTGTAAAGTCTCCCTTCCCTTCCTATCCTCGCATTAAAGGCCCCACCAAGAACCACCATACCCTCCTCTCTTTCGCCTAGCAAGTCTTCCACCCTTTCATTAATTCTTTCCATCCCATCCTTATTGTACATTGTCACAAACTTGCACGTTACCCCTCCTATCCTCACTTCCCTCATTTGAACGCTCTCCCCCTCTTCCTCCCCATGAACTTTTTCCTCTCATCCATCTCTAACCCCCGTTATGATTCCCCCACTGGCGCTTCCTTTCTTCTTCACTCTGACCGCCCCCTGGAGTCTCCAACTGTATCCCCTTGGCAGCTTTGGTTCTATTCTATCCCATTCTTTTTTTCTACCCACGTCTATACCAGTCCCACAACATCAAATTCCTGGATATACCTCCAGAACTCCTCATCCTTCTTCTTTACCCCTTCTACGTTCCAGTACAGCACCTTCGCGACACCTCTACCCTGCATTACCACCACCCCCTACTTCCTACGAAAGAAATCCCCCTGAACTTCCTTCAACACCTCTTTCTCCTCGTCCCACACCCACATTTTCTCATCTACTCTTAATTTCCGATATCCTACCTTCGCTGATCTCCCTTATCTCCTTCCTAGTCCTGTCGTACAGCATTCTCTGCACATCCCTTTCTTTTCTCGTCAAATCGTGATCAATGAAAACTCCCTCATCCTTTATCCTATTCTTATTTCGGATTACCCCCAACTTTTCTTCTTAGCTCTCCAACTCCACAACCGCTACTTCCTTCTCCTTTCTCCCATCCAACTTAATTTTCCCTATCATGCCTTTAACCCACCCTATGCTCTGTAGCAGCGCTTCCACGCCCTCCCTTCCTTCTCCACTCTTTAGCTTCAACCCTCTTATCACGATATTATTTCTCCTGTCTGCCTTCTCTTTTCTCTCCATTCTCAACTCCATTGCCTTTATCCTTTCCCTATCCGGACCACGCACTGTTGGTCGTCGTGGCCAGTGGACAATTTCGTCCCTGTCCATTTCACTAGCAGCACTGCTAGCACTGTCACTGCCCACCTCCCGCTATGCCGCCGGTAACTGGGACCTCTCCATGCAGTACCTTCCGCAGCCGACAGATGTCTCTGCACAATCGCCGCCAAATTTTCCCTTTATTTCCCTTTTTTTTCTATTCCTCATATCCCCTGCAGACACCCCTTTCTCTCTCTTAACATCCCCTAACTCTGCCAGACCCACCCTGGACCCCTCGAAGGCCCAAGGCTCCCGACCAAAAACTCCCCCGACTCCTTGCCAACCTAACCTCACTTTCTCTATCTACCCAGATCCCACCTCACATCTACGCTGAAAAGTAATTCTTATATTCCCAATTCACCCCACACCACCCTACTCACCTCCTAGGCCTCCACCCTCACACACTTGAATTATTTATAATTCTCTTTAATTATCTATAATTCTCTTTAATTCGGCAGAATTCTCTTGAATTTAGTATAATTTTCTTAAATTTAGTACAACTTTCTTGAATTCAGTAAAATTATCTTAAGTTCAGTAAATTTCATCGGTTTCAGTACAATTCTTCTTCTTCTTTCTTCTAATCTTTAATTATGTATAATTCTCTTAAAATCTGCAGAAATATCTTTCAATTCAGTAGAATACTCCCGAACGATGTATAGTTCTTTTTAATTCAGTAAACTTTTCTTGAATTTAGTAAAATTATGTTGGATTCATTAGAATTCTCTTCACTGATGTATAATTCTCTTGAATTCAGTAGAATCATCATGAATTTAGTAAAATTTTTAACGAATTAAATATTAATATAATTTATTTAAAATTTTATTTTTCAACTCTATATCTTGAATTCGGTCGAATTCTCTTGAATTTAGTACAATTCTTCTAAATCAGATAAAATTTAATTGAAGTTGGTAGAATTTTCTTTAATTCAGTAAAATCCTCTTAAACTCATTAAAATGCTCTTGAATTATATATAATTCTATTGAATTATATAAAATTCTCTTAAATTATGTATAATTCTCGAATAATGTATAATTCTCTTGAAGTCGAAAGAATTATCTTGAATTCAGTAATATCATTTTGAATTCTGTAGAATTCTCTTGAATTTAGTAGTATTCTTTTAAATTCAGTGAAGTCATCATGAACTCACTAGAATTCTCTTGAATTTACTGGAATTCTTCTAAATTATATATAATTTTTTTGAATTTTACACAATTATGTGGAATTATGTATAATTCTCTTGAATGCAGTAAAATTATATTTAAATTTAGTAGAATTCTTCTGAATTTAGTTGAATTCTCTCGAATTCAGTTGAATTTTCTCGAATTCAGTTGAATTCTCTTGAATTCAGTTGAATTGTCACGTCCCGAGCAAAAGGCGAGGGTAGTCGGGATAATAGGAAAAGAGAGAGACCAGTGTGCTGATTATGTCAGGCTGGTAAGACCTGACCAATTATTTGTTTGTGGGTTTGTGTGTCACTTATCAACCCTACGCGGACTGTGTCAGAGTACAGTGTTTTAAATGAGTGAGACATGGTTGCTTTAACAATTATTTTATTATAAGGAGTAAGAACAGATTTAGGAGTTACATAAAATAAACTTACATGCACCTTTCTGCGCTTGAAAGGGCGAGAGTGAGTGGCTTTGTCGATTGGATCTCCGTTTATGATGTAAGACATCGACGGAATTCTACCGAATGATTGTGTGAGTCATTTGGAAGTGACCCAGGTAGTGAAAAGGCATACGAGCCCTTTTCAGTAGTGGTAGTGCGATACAGGGTCCTACAGCAGATACCCAATCCACACTTGAGTTATTTTCGCGAACGTTTAACACTGCGGACTTTATTCGTAAAAGTCTCACTTAACGACGACCGAAAGTCACAGCCGAAGGGAATTAGTTCAAGACTCGAACACGTTAACTATTTTAAATTGAACTTGAAAGTGCACGACTTAATCAGAGCGTTTCTTCGGTCACAATGAGATAGAAGCCGTAACTTCGTCAAAGTGATTCGTTAATCGTAAATCGAAGTGAACAGTATGACTGCCGAGAACGTAAGACGATTGACAAGGGTAGCTCTGGGGTTTATAAACGCTGGGTACAAACCGGAAGTCACGTACGATTTCCAGACTTGTGGTTCGACACGTACGATTTACAAAAGTGTGGTTTGGCACGCGCAGTTTACAGAAATGTAATTTGACACGTTCCTCTATAATTCAGCGAGATGTCATTTGATACGCGCGACTCTCGATATTGAGTTTCGTATGGTTCGTGTGAGTGACTAATAGTTCCGTCCTCCGAGACTTCCGGTGATCGGTTGTGTGTTTTCTAGATCAGCAAAAAGTTATTTGATACTTGCAACTTTCATTATTGCATGTCGAACGATTCGTGCGGATGACTCATGCTATCGTCCGCAACCGCGGACAGCGGTCGCGCATTTCAACTCTCGACCTTTCAGGAGTTTGGATTCTATATGTTAACTTAGCTATAGGCGATATCTCTAGTCAGACACTTTTGGTCACAATCTTGTCTGACTATGCACATGTTTCTCCACTAGGTGTGTTATACTTTAGTAGTAAACTGTAGTAAGACATTATGTCGATAAATTATTACTTTAATTTAGACATACGCGTGTATTCATGTTCCATATGATTAGTTTTGACTTTGTTATTGTTTATGTTACGGATTATTAGGAATATGCATACATTCGTTTGTTATTAAATATACTTAATTATGTTATAGCTGTAGAGTCTGCAATTACAATCTCTCATTACCTGCACGTATGCTAAGGTATCGGTATTCTCTGAGTTCTTATCCCTTCATGGTTATACTTTAAGTATCTTGTGGTTTTTATCTTACGGACCGTAGTGCAGTTACCATACTTAGGTTTAAACTCAGAGAAGATCGGTAATGCTATTGCCTGTAGTTGATTAAGTTAGCCTGAAAGATGTGGGGTAAAGTAGGTTGCGCCTAGCTAAGCGTTACATCAAATTTTGTAAAATTTCGGGATGTAACAGAATTCTCTTGAATTCAGTTGAATTGTCTTGAATTCAGTTTAATTCTCTTGAATTTAGTTAAATTCTCTTGAATTCAGTTGAATTATCTCGCATTAGGTGGAATTCTCTTGAATTTAGTTCAATTCAGTTGAGTTATCTCTAATTCAGTTGAATTCTCTTTAATTCACTTGAATTTTCTCAAATTTAGTAGTATGCTCTTGAATTTAGTTCATTCTCTTTAATTCACTTGAATTCTCTTGAATTCAGTTGAATTATTTTGAAATTAGTAGAATTCTCTTCAATTCAGTTGAATTCTTTTGAATTCAGTTGAATTCTTTTGAATTCAGTTGAATTCTTTCTAATTCAGTTGAATTCTTTCTAATCTTTTTAATCTTCTGAATTTAGTAGAATTCTCTTAAATTTAGTGGAATTCTCTTGAATTGAGTAGAATTCTATGCCTCAAGTAAATCGTAGCATCTGAAAAATTATCTTCAAATTGGAGTGTATGCGTAATTCACTCCTTCTATCCCAGAAGGTAAGCAAGAGCAAGAAGTTTACGCAAGGGACTTCAGACAACACAGTTCTTTGTAGTCCCATTTCTTCTATCGGCAAAGGAAAAAATATGAAAAAATGCATGAACATGAGGAAAATATTTGTGAACAAATTCCAGTTGACAAATTCTAGAAATAACGAAAATTGTTGCTTAAAGCTACAAAAATGTACAACTATACTATCTGCAGTTCTAATGAAGATATTAAAGCTATTCAAACTCCAAACTGTAACTCTGTAATTTGTTACAATCTCCCGCAATGATGTGATTGTTTTATTTTTGGTGGACATCGCGATATTTTTAGACATTTTTTGTTGTTGAAAAACAAGTTTCAGAAAACAGCGGTTGTGCCTTTTTTTGCCACCACCCGCTGGTGCCTTTCTTTGACCCGTGCTTCTGAACTCCTACCCAGACATTGACGCCACTTCTGACCGGCAGCAAAAAAAATGCACTCCCGCTGGTTTCTAACACTTACTTTCCAACAAAAAAAAAATGTCCGAAAATATCGCGATTTTTACCAAAAATAAAACAATCACATCCTTCCGGGAGATCGTAAATAATTACGGAGCCTATCCGTTACAGTTTGGAGTTTGAATCGCTTTAATATCTTCATTCGAACTGAAGGTAGTATAGTTGTACATTTTTGTAATTATAAGCAACAATTTTTATTATTTCTCAAATTTGTCAACTGAAATTTGTTCACAAAGGTTTTCCTCATATTCATGATTTTTTTCAAGTTTTTCCCATAGCCTCTTGTATAAGAAATAATGCTCTAAACTGGACTCTTCCTAAATGTGCCCAAAATTCCTTAATTTTTTACATTTTTCAGTCTGCGAAGCACAAAAAATTTTTTAAATCAACGTCTTCAAGCTCATTTACGTGGAACCACTGGATACTTTTTTATGAGGAACAGTGTTTACGGACCAGATGAAGTGATCCCAGAAGAACAGACTTTTACATCCAGCTCTCGATGGACTGAGCCTGATGCTGACAAGCCAGGATTTTGTTGAGCTGGCTGAGGAATGAAGCATTTATACCTCCAAGACAGCCGATTATGAGAACTACAAGATGGACTTTGTAGCTTTGGTACATCCTGCTCAGCTCGCAAAGAAGTGCCTGATATTTCGCCCGTTTTTCTTTCTCCTTTGCCGTGATATTACCATCGGCTGTTGCCGAGAATTCAATTGCGTAAACGATCTTCGTCTTTAATTCTTGGAGCACAATATCAGGCTTTGTAGCTCTTGCTTGCACGCTCGGCAGTTGGTATCGCCTACAGGTACATACATTATGTATTCGCAATAAACTAAGCTGTCTATAACACCGTATTGACAGCCAAAAAGAAATCCCTCAGTCTCTGATCTCAATACGGCCCACTTGAGAAACATGTTGGATAGATTCATCGATAGCTCTTCTCTACGTATAATGCCGTGGAATTTACCATGAAGGGGATTGTCAGCATTTTCTCTCAGTAGAAGCGAATGTTCTGCTTTCTGTACACAACTTTTGAGCACCAAAGGTGTCAGTGATGCCAGGTCGTGTGCATTGTCGCTGGAACCAAATGGGTGGCCAAGCTCCTCTGCGGCCCTATCTGCGGCACCGTATAGAAACGCAGCAGCACTGACGATTTCATGTTGATGTAAGAGTCTCATAAGAGAATCTGTGCTATTTAGAACTGAGCAGGCTGTAGTCAGAACCGTTCTTCGATAAAGAGACTTCAAGCTCAGCAAGCCTCTACCTCCTCTATCTCGAGGAAGGTATATTTGAGGTACGGAAGATCTCAGATGATGACTCCGTTCGATTGTCATCATCTTGCGTGTGCTTTGGTCAAGTTTCTTCAACTCATCGACGTTCCATTTTACTGCACCAAACGTGTAGAGCAGTATAGGAACGGCCAGCATATTGGGCGCCTGGATTCCAAAATATGTATATGTTTCTCCATTACCAAGATGTTGAGTGGTATTTCCGCCTATGTGTTGAACAACCTGATCGTCACGCGATGATGTAGTTTCTAGTCCTCCTTGGTGTAGGTTGATGCAGGTACACTTGTCTAGTCCGAATCTTATGCCAATCGCCTAAGAGTACCTATTTACAGCTGCCACAAGGATGTTAAGGTCCTCCCTTGAAAAAGCAAAGAGTTTAAGGTCGTCCATGTATAAAAGGTGGTTGACCTTATGTTCTCTTCTGTTCGACGGGCTACATAGGTATTCAGGGATTTTGCATCGGAGCACAATATATAGAGGCAAGAGGGAGATGCAGAGAAGTATCAGACTTAGAGAGCCTCCTTGAAAGACGCCCCTCTTATATGTGATATAGCTGGTAGTGGCTTGTGTTTTGTCAGATGTTATGACAAGTATTGTCCGCCACAAGAATATAAGCTCTTCCATGCATCTCACTGTTTTTGGATGCATCTCCAGGCACTCAAGATGGTTCATAACAAAGTAGCTCATGGTTCGTGTTGTCGAATGCCTTACGGTAGTCTCATAATCGGCTGCCATGGAGGTACGAAAGTTTCATTTCTGAGTCAACTCAACAAGATTTTGGCTTGCCAGCGTCACGCTCAGGCCATCGCGAACCAGCTGCAAAAAGCTGTTCTCCTGGGATCACTTCATCTGGTCCGTCAACACGATTTCCCGTAACATTCTAGTAATATTGATAGCTCTAAAGAAGTATCCAGAGGTGAAACCTTCATCTCTAACCGTCCCTACTGCAGCATATGGTCATCCGCGTCTAGTGACCCGACTCCAAAGAACAGTGTTGTACGATGTTATCTGGCGTAAATTTCCCGCTCTTGCTTACCTTATACGACAGCATGAGCAGAAGTGAATAACGTACATATTCTGGCTGCATCAGGATTGGTTGCTACAAAGAGCCATGATTGTAGCATCCGGAACCTAAAACTTCTGATTACCATAATAATAATAATAATGCCGGAGGTGTTCTCGCGTTGGCGTCGCGGTAGAGCTTGAGCTTTCCTCTCATGAATTTGATGGCTATTTTGGCTGTCGCATTATTATTGACATGGTTTTCTATGCCAGATAGACAGAGAACGAAGAGGAACTTGAATAAAAGAGCACCAAAAACCCATTTACCATGGAGAAGTTCCGTAATCTTTATCGTCATTGATCGCTTTCCGAGGATCTTCGGGGCGCCCCTGGTGCCACCGCTGGGGGTGGTAGCATACAAGCTGGTGGTGTTGAGCTACGTGATGGACAGGTAGTTTTCACGAGGATACTTGAAAGGGCTACTTTCCAGTCAGAACATCGGCTGTGCCTGCGGAGGATATTTCGGCTGGAGAGTGCATCAATTATCAAACTCATCTTGATGATTACTTGATGCACTGCCAATTTGAATACAAGATAGGAGCGACCACAAATTCGGACGGGATGGCCTTTCGCCAAAACTTTTTAATGAATATTGTGGAAATGAGAACAGTAACTCAAGACAGGAACCTCCTCCCTAGAAGAACCATCCACCGAATGAGATCTGAGGTTGACAATGCATTCCGCCAGCAACTTCAGGGTGCGCAGGCCAAAAAGGGGATCAAGTGGACATAGAGTGACTGAACAACATCTTGCTAATCAATTAAGATCCATTAGGCGGCGCTACCTCATAACCAAGGTCGAAATATGTAACATCGATAAACTGGTGCAACAACAACTAGCAGCACCTGTAGCGCACCCCGCAGATGCGCTAGAAGATGAGGTTCATATACCCGTGACAGGAGACGCTATGCTTATCCAAGAACTCATTTAAGAGCTCGATGAGGAAAGCCTGCATCTCATGGTGTACTTCACTGATGCCATCGTACAGTTCGCAGATCAAAAATCATCAATGTGAAACGGTCTGCCGAAATTCCGAGGCAACAAGGACCTTCTCCGGTTAGTTGGCGGCTTGATCCCCCGAGATGCTGCGTCTGTTCTTGTACCTGGATATGAGCTTGCTGCAGGTGCAGACTCTTGCATATTGCGCTGCGGTCGCGTGTGCTAGGATAATGAGCATAAATTTTAGAGGCCAGGATACTAACAAATATGCCCCAAGAAAGATAACAGACCTGAGATCAATCTCAGAGACTGACTCCATAACATCAGTTCGAAAACATCTACTAACCTGGACAAAGTGATTGACTATCTTAAACAGAAGCTCATGGTCCTGTCAGCGCGACTGCGACGATTTGAGAAAGCGATCGCAAAAAGGAATGCCAATAAGATTTTTTTGGCAGACGAAAAACGTTTCTATCGCGTACTTGCAAATGGCAAAAACAAGACTCAAAATTATTCTGAAGCACCTAAGGCCAAGGAAATGGCCAGATATTGGACGAGCATCTGGGGTAATCATAGGTAACTGAGGTTCTGCACCCCGCCCTTGCTGAGACATATAAGATCTGTCCGCGCGGGGTCCAACTTTTGGATTACGCTATGCACACGTGGGGCACAAGGATTGAATGTTTTAGGCGTGGGGCGTTGGGGGATGCCCGGTCTTTGCCCATTAAACGAGGAATCTTCCAAGGTGATTCATTCCGCATGCTATGATTTTGTTTAGCATTGAAACCACTAAGTTGAACACCCAACGACACGTCCTATGGGGTCAAAATTGAGGTGGAAGTGGTTGAGTCTCAACTCAATCGCCTCCTGTACATGGACGACATAAAGGTTTATGCAAGCTCAGAGTCGAAACTGAACAGCCTACTCAACATCTTGCTGCAGTTCTTCTATGACATTAGGATGTCTCTGGGTTTGGATAAACGCAGAAAGCTACATTTGTCTCGTGGAGAGATAAATGCTCGACTGATACGGACTGACCGTGCTCTGATTGAGGGAATAACTGGTAAAGAATCGTACAGGTACCTTGGCATATTGCAGGCGAGCGGTCCGCTCCACTCTGCAATTGAAAAAGCACTTGAGACTGCTTTTTCGAGTCGCCTTAGTCTGAGTCTGGCGTCTGACCTTAGTGCGAAGAACATCAGAAAGGCAATTAACACCTATGTCATTCCTTTCCTAATATACTCCTTTGGTTGGGTCACCTGGTCCATTACTGACCTCGAGAGGCATAACAGAATTATTCGCATGAAAATATCTGAGCACCTAATGCACCATGAAAGGAAAGCTGTAGACAGAATAGTTCTGCCAAGCAAGCTCGGAGGCAGAGAAATCTTGAATGTTTGTCGACTGTGTAACTCTCAGGTTACATAATTGCGCGAATATTTCCAAAACGGGATTAACATCTCACTCTATGACAACATCTGTAGAGTTGACCTGTATACCCCTTAAAGCTTGGCGTTGTTGATTCCCAGAACATCGGACATCTGAATTCTGAACAGCTAGCTGCTCAGTGGCGAGGTTAACAGCTGCACAAGCAACACCCCCAAAAATTAGATCTTCCTTGCGTGGATAGTGATGCTGCAGACCTTTGGTAAAGGCGGGGAGAACTTTTTCCTGCAGACGGAAGGATTTGTCATAGCCATTCAGGACAAGGTAATTAAGACAAGGAATGCTTAAAAACACATCCTCAATATGGTGGCAGTTATTGACAGATTCTGCCTTTGTGGAGATCCCAATGAGAACATCGAGCACATCACTGATAGCCAGACACAATCGTCTAGATGTCCTGCGGTTATATTAACCTGCTCAACGCATGAGAATAATAGACATAAGCGTTCCCCTTACAAACAACATTAGACTCCCATGTCCTGAGAAGATCCAGAAATATTTGGAGCTGAAGCAGGAGATCCTGACTTCGTGAAGGGTGAACAAAGTCATCATCCACCCGGTGGTAATGGCCTTCTGTGGCCATCCCGCGTATACGGCAGATGACTGGCATAATCACATTTTTAATTTTTGACTCTTCTAAATATGCGTATATCCGTGTGCGTGTGTGAAGTTATATTTGTCTCTCGCCGTTCAATGTTAATAAAATTAATATTTTAAATCATTAGTCTCAGTCGTTGGTATTGGATTTCGCGTTTGGAAGAAAGATGGATCTCTACAAATGGGCTCTCATATATGAATGTTGGATCCCTATAGGACTCGCCAGGATGAATGTTTCGATTCCTATGAATTGGCTCTCCAGTATGAATATTCGATCCCTATAAACGGGCTTTCCAGGGTGAATGTTGGAACCCTATAAACGGGCTCTCGAGGGTGAATGTTGGATATCTATAGGGCCCTTCAGTGTGATTGTCAGATCCCTATAGACGGGCTCTCCAATGTGTATACACGCGAATTATGATGAATGCGCAAGCAGAATATAGAGTTCCGTAACAACGACTGACACCAACGAATCTACTTATCACTTGTCGCATTCCGTGGCCGTGTTTAGTAGCGAAGTACCAGGTCTTGAGTACCTGCGGGTGGAAGGTTGGCGAACATGAGTTGACCCTATTATTAGCGTTGCTACTAATAGGGTATCCCCTGCCAGAAAGACAGAGAACGAAGCGACAAGGGACTAAGAGGAACACCAAAACCCATAATTTATCATGGAGAGTATTTTTAATGTTTTGAAGCACTTCTCGCTTCCCGAGGATCGCCGGAGCGCTCCTTGATCCATCGCTGAGGGCCACAGCATGCAGGACGGTGGTGATGGTAAGCTGCAAGATGGTCAGTCAGATCTGACTGCCCGCTGAGGATGCTTTGGCTAGCGTTAGCACTTTGCAGCCAATCACCCCAACAGAAATACCGTGGGAGAGCATCAAGTGGCATACCACGATGAAAGAGGAATTGGTGCGTCTCTATTACGAAAGTGCGAAGTTTGAAACCAAAAGTGGAAAGGGATACCACTCGAAGACGAAGTTTGGTGCAAAGTATCCTAACATACAGAAGGTTTCAGTAGGACGACTTATAAGTAATATGAAGGACATCAGAAATAATTTTCTTATCTCAGCAGACTGAGTAATGGAGATTAAACAGCAAGTTGATTTGGATGGAGAAACGTCTACAATGAACATCAGTTAGAGGGACCTGCATCAGACGATCAAACAGCGGAAATTGATGCTTCAGCACAACCTAACGATGATCCAGCATCACCACATCCTCCAGAGGCAGACGGCCTAATTCGACCAGATGCTAAAGCAGAGGTTCAGCAACTAAGAAGGCGATTAAAATGGACAAACCATATGAACCGAGATGTTATGCGCCTTTATTTTTTGGCAAAAACCCTTAATATGTGTAAATACATTTCTTTTGGCTGTTGGAATAGCTGCCATAAAAATGGAAGTGAAACAGCAGCTTCTCATTGATGAACTCCATTTGGAAGATGTGGACCGTAACCTCTAGAACCATATTCGGATATTAATAACGATGATGTGAACAGCGAAATCCCAGAAAGACTACAGCACCTTGAGAGGAATTTCGGTCATGCTGTACTAGTGTTCAGACATGTAGAACCAACACAAAGTCATTTTCTTTCAAAGATGAACATCACAAAGGATCTGAGTGCACTAATATAACATCTGAACAGCAAGGTTTTATCTATGCATTTTAACGTAACACAAACTGCGTTAGAGGTGCAAACTCTTATATGTTGTGCAGCTGCGGCATCCACTTAAGCGAAATTTGCAGGCAACCTATACAACCGAAATCCATACATATAACGAGCTAAGACATAAAGTAAAGACAATATGGAGGAATGTTAAGCATGCATCTATTCATCATATTATGATTTCGGCTACATGCAATGTGCACACAAGATGCACTAAACATCTTAAACATTTCGAAGTGAGTAAGGTACTGGCAGCAGCTCAGAAGGCAGTTTTATTAATCATCTGTCGCATTGTAAGGAACTTGATAGACCATCAGGAAGAAAGCGCCTGAAAACCTATGGAGTGGCAGATGGTAGCTCAAAACTAGCATCCAGGGGCAACTTTTGTCATCTCCAACGCTCGCGGCCGCTGTGTAAGGGCAACAACGGTACAAGACGAACTTCAAACTACACCATGTTCCTACTTTTGTACCTGCAACATCATCGCAAAAGATTTCAAGCATCGCATTAAATTAATTTATAACATCCTCATCTCATTAGGCACTTGACTTAGTCCGTGGATAGTAATGAAAAACCAGGTTTACCTGAGAATATGTTAAATGAAAAACAATAATGTATCTTTATTAAGTGGCCAACAACGTACACAGTAAATTCCGAAAATATTAATAGGAGGAGCTCTTGAAGGGCCGAGGTACAGCTTAGACCTGATTTTCAACCTAACCTCATGTATGATGTATAATTCTCTTGAATGAAGTGTAATTCTCTGGAATAAGGTGAAATTCTCTTGGCTTTTTCAGAATTGTCTCAGAATCTGCAGAATTATCTTTAAATTCAGTAGAATTCTCTTGAATGATATATAATTCTCTAGAATTATGTGTAATCGTCTTAAATTATGTATAACTTTCTTTAATTTAGTACAATTCGTTTGAATTCAGTACAATTCTATTGAATTCAGTACAATTCAATTGAATTCAGTGAAATTCCTTTACTTTCAGTGGAATTTTCTTCAATTTAGTAGAATCCTCTTGAATTATGTATAATTCTTTAAAATGATGTATAATACTCTTGAATTCGGATGTATTCTCTTCAATTCAGTACAATTCACTTGAGTTCACTAGAATTCTCTTAAATTGACTGGAAATCTTTTGAATTTAGTGAAATTCTCTTCAACTAAGTATAGAGTAGCGTATTTATGGTTCAAACATATCATCGTAACTTTTTTCCCAGGTGCTTCGGACCCCTTGAACTAAGTATAGTTCTCGTTAATTCTTGACAAATCTCTTGAATGATGTATAATTCTCTGGAATTAAAGCGCCGGATCCTATAAACACCTATCGAATTTATTGCCTGAGAGTGGGAAGGGCCTTGGACGTCGCCTAATCACAAGCGGTCAGAGGCCTCCCCACTCTCAGACGACAAATTCTATAAGCGGTTATAGAATTCGGAGCCTCAATTATCTGCAATTCTCCTAAATAATGTATAATTCTCTCGAAGTATGTATTATTCCCTTGAATTCAGTAGAATTATATTAAATTCACTGGAATTCTCTTGAATTAAGTGAAGTTCTCTTGGGTTTGTCAGAAATATTGAAAATCTGCAGAATTGTCTTTAAATGCAGTAGAATTCTCTTGAAATATATATCGTTCTTTTCAAATATGTATGTATAATTCTCTGAAACTATGTATAATTCTTTTAAATTATGTAATATTTCCTTGAATTTAGCAGAATTCTCTCAAATTTAGAAGAATTCTTATGAATTAAGTCAAATTATCTTGGGTTTATCAGAATTGTCCTGGAATCTGCAGAATTATCTTTGATTTCCCCAGACTTTTTATGAATTGAGTGACACATTCTGTTTAATTCAATAGATTTCTCGAAGATTCAGTGAAATTCTCTTGAATTAAGTGAAATTCTTTTGGGTTTGTCAGAATTGTTGAAAATGTGCAGAATTATCTTTAAATTCAGTAGAATTCTCTTGAATTTAGTATAATTCTCTCGAATTATATATTATTCTTTTGAATTGTGTAGGTATCATTCTGGCGAACTATGTATAATTCTCTGGATATATGTATAATTCTTTTAAATTATGTATAATTCTTTTAAATTATGTATAATTCTCTTAAATTATGTAATATTTCATTGAATTCAGCAGAATTCTCGCGGGTTGGCCGAATTTGTCTTGAACTCCCCCGAATTATCTTAGAATTTAGTAGAATTCTCTTGAATTGTGTACAATTTTCTTCAATTATGTATTATTTCCTTTAACTCCGGAGAATTTTTTCAAATTCAGTAGAATTCTCTTGAATTGAGTATGATTCTCTAGAATTATATATGATTCTTTTCAAATATTCATGTATAATTTTCTTGAACTATGTATGATGAGAAAAGCACTTGAAGAACAACATAATGCACATGCAGGATTCAAAGTTTTGTTCGTAAAAAAAGTCACTGAGTCAGGATTATTATTTATTGAGCACCAAAAACATAATTTATTTTAAAAAGTGTGAAAGTGTTTGCCTTCTAGCAAAGGGTACATAAAGCTCACACAATTAATTTAGAGAAAACGAGTAAGGGGTACCGACCCGAACTTCGTAACGTTCGACACTGACCATGACCACCTCAATCTGTCCGGTGAGGAGAGAAGATAACAGGGTTGAAAAGGCAAGGTAAATACCTATGCAAACGCAAGAGAGAGAAAATAACACGCAGCACAGTCGTACGATGTTCTCCATAATTCTTATGAGTTGAGGGAAACTGTGTTGAATTCAGTAGAATTCTCTTAGATTCACTGGAATTCTCTTGCATTATGTGAAATTCTTTTGGGTTTTTTGGAATTGTTAAAAATCTGGAAAATTAGCTTGAAATTCAGTAGAATTCTCTTGAAATGAGTATAATTCTCTTGAATTATATATCATTCTTTTGAATGATGTATGTATAATTCTGATTCTTTTGAACTACGTATAATTCTCTGGAATTATGTATAATTCATTTAAATTATGTCATATTCCCTTGCATTTAGGAGAATTTTCTTGACTTTATTAGAATTCTCTTAAAAGAAGATATCTTATGAATTGACTCAAATTTCCTTAGGTTTATCAAAATTGTTTTAAAATTCCCAGAATTATTTTTCAATTTAGTAGAATTCTCTCGAATGATGTGTAATTCTCTTCTATTCAGTAATGAATTGTATAAGATTCTCTCGAGTGATGTATGATTCTCTCAAATCTAGTAGAATTCTCTTGAATTGATTAGAATTCTCTTGAATTCATTAGAATTGTCTTGAATTCAGTAAAATTCTCTTGAATTCAGCAGAATTTGAGAGAATTCAGTAGAGTTCTCCTAAAATAAGTAGAATTGTCTTTAAATTCAGCAACAACAATTCTCTTGAATTATGCATAATGACCTCGAATCAAGTATAATATTATCTTTAATTATGGATAATTATCTTTGATGATGTTTGTCGTTTATTCAAAGACAGGAAAGAAACCAAATATAGAATTTTATATTTTGATTATTCTCTCTTTAAACTGTCTTTCTGTATACAGACAACTTCATAAAAGGTTTATAACCGCGTAACTCAAGTGTAATCTGGAAATCGGACAGAAAATAAAAGAGCCTGAAGCCTATTTTAAAGATGAGTTTTTCTTTTATTCCAATTTATATTAATTTTGCTGAAGTAAAATTTTAAAAAAATGTTAAAGATACAAATTTAGCATATCGGGCTTCATGTAATGATAGAGGACGGTGGGGAGGGGGGGGGGGTAATCTTTGAGGATACTTTAAGTTGGTTGAAAACTCGACAGATAAACTGATGAAGTTTCCTTGACGCCCTTTTTTTCAACATTCCTAAATGCATTTTAAATTCTCCCTAAAACTTATAATATTGCAGTTCAATTATTATAACTATTTTAATATTTCAAGCAGAAGAAAATTTAATATATATATTTATATATAACTCTTAATCGAATAGCCGGGAATTGGCAGATGGGAACATATGTGACCGTCCGCGAAGAAAGGGACCTAATGCGTTAAAGCTGAATTTTACAGGACGGGCAATCGTAGCAGAGTCCGCAAGCCAGCATTTGAGTAGTGGGGATGCGTCTACGAAAAGCACCCCCTCCACTTACCACTGCACTTTTAGGCACGAGCCAGTGGAGCTCACGGACACGTCGCGTACAGCTGTAGTGGTAAGTCGTAGGGCTGGCTTTCGTAGGCCTCTCATTCAGTCTCCGCGTACGCTTATGATGCCCATGTTTCAGCTCAATAAAAAGAAAAGTAATTGACTTAAGAAATTTCTGATGATTGGAAATGAAAGAATAACTCAGAAACTATCGATTGGCGTAAGAAAATGAAAATAGATTTTTTCCGCATTAGGTCCCTTCCTTCGCGGACGGTCGCACATGGACTCCTATATAATTCAACGCTGCTGAAGGCTGGCGACCTTCTCAGAATGAAACATCAACCAATTGCGACTCTCTCGGTTTCCATTCCTTGTCCTTATCCCCCCCCCCAGTAACAGAAGTTTTGTTGGGACTAACGTTACAACTAGAATCTCCACCATACGACGAATCACTACTTAACTTGGGTATGATTTCGACTCACAAAAAAAATTTCGCGCATAAAGGTGGTAGTTGAGTGTACAATCTAAACAATGAATAATACAAACAATAAAATAGCCTCGGAATGGACCGAAACTTTGATTGATGAAATGCATACACACGGTCTACGTAAAGGTCGAGTTTCAGGCGACGAATGGAGACTGGGTGTTTGGAATGCTAGAGAAGTGAATGATCTGAGGGTAAGAGAACTACGAGAAACTACGCACGTAAGAAAAACTAGATATTCTATGTGTACCTGAGAGGAAGAAAAAGGGTTGCGAAAGTAGAAACACAAAAAATGGGGTGTTGAAAGACGGTTTTGAAATATGGTCAGAAGTAGATAGTGAATCATATGGTAGTCAAGGGGTCGGTTTGATTATGAATGAAAAAACCAAGTTGATAGTGATCCGAGAGAAGTCAAAGACGCCTTCTGGAACACTTTAAATGATATAAAAAGTACTTGCTATCATGGTGAAAGGATCATTCTGCTAGGAGAAATGAACGGATGGGTCGGCATCCAACGTCAGGGTACAGATACAGAAAGGGTGCTAGGTAATTTTGGGGATTCAAGAACAAATGTTAACGGAGAAAGATTAGCTAGCTTATGCTTAGAAAAGGGCCTATTTATTACAAATACTTGGTTTAGACATAAAATTATCCACATGTACACCTGGCCTAAGGGAAATAGCCACAGTATAATTGACTTTGTTATTGCGGGTGAAAGACAAAGAGAACTAGTCAAATATACAAGAGTCATGAGGGGTTCCGAATGCAATACTGATCATTACCTTCTAGTCTCCAAAATAAACTTAGGGCGGGGATGGAGAAAAAAGAGAACGATTTTTAGAATAAGTTAAAGGAACGCATATATAGGGCAACTTGGGAATCGCTTATAAGCAATAAAGATATAGAGGGCGCATGGACTATGCTACGGGATATAATTTTTAAAACTGCGACTCAAGTGTGTGGTACAGCGGTTGTGGGAAGAATGTCTGGTGATGCATGGTGGAATGATGAAATTAAGGCAGCCCGACAAGAAAAGAAAGAAGAGTACGAGAGAACGTTGAACATCACAGGTCTTAGCGATGAGGAGAGAAATATACACTCAAAAATGATTACAGACACAAAAACAGGAAAGTTAAACGACCAGTCAAGGAGAGTAAAGATAAAATCAGAACAGAAGAAGAGAAGAAAATACAGATCGACTTTGAAGGAAGCAAGAAACTAATATTGAAAAATATGGAGGGAAGTCAGCAAAACTAAGCGAACTAAATATAAGCGTGAAGAACATGGGCCTCAAAATTAACGCAAATAGAACAAAAATCATAGTGTTTGAAGGAGAAGATGGGAAAATAATGTGCAAGATTGCCCCAAATGATGAGAGATTAGAACAAGTTGATAAATACATATATCTAGGTAGCCTATTCACTAGTGACGGGAAGGTAGATGGGGAGTTAGATAGGCAATATTAAAATGGCAATACATAATTCTATATTTGTACCGATTGTGCTACACGGTAGCAAGAGATGAACCTGTCAAGAAAAGGATAAGAGTAAAATTAACGCGATTGGCATGAAAACTTTTCGGGAAAACACTGATGGACAATGTGAGAAACGAAATAATACTCAAGGAATGTGGTGCAAAAGAGACAATATTTGACACATGGGAAAGAAATTAGTTAAGATGGTTCGGACATGTTGAAAGAATGAAAGATGAACGCGGAAAGAATCGTTAGAATATGTGAATGAGACCTTAATTCGAAAAGACATAAGAAGCCATAGAAACAGGAGAGCTTGCATGAAAAAATGCAAGGACGTGAAGGAAGCTGGAGAAGTATGCCAGAACAGAAGAGTGTGACGACAAATAGTTCATAAAAAGAATGTGAGTAGAGCGAATGACGCCTGAAACAAAAGACCTTGGATACTAATGGGCCCGAGTGGGGAAACTCACATAACAACCTTGTGAAGCTCTTCACTTAGGGTGATCGCTATAGAGATTGATCAGCAACATGGGTCGCAGCAGTGTTGCGGAACGAACGTGTTATTTAAATAAATAACACGAAAATTCTAGATCAGTCTGAAAAATCTCTACCTCCTTCCCAATACTACTATTTTCCAACCGAGCGAGTCATGCCTACCCCTAAAGGGAAAGGGATTAATGGTATAATAATAAGAACATTCCACCCGTTCCAGCAAGACCACCTTTGCAGATAGCCGATAATGCTAACATGAGAAGTAGGAGATCTATCCACCAAAAAGTCTTTCTCAGGACGGACAAATTAGCTGAAGGTAATACTGCTCTCCCCGATTTGCTCACCGAAGATGTTAATCTCTGGATTCTAAGCTGTGTTGTTTACGATAAGGCGGTCTCCTTGCTTAGCGATAGTAGAAGTAACGATACTTCAGTACGTTTGAGTAAGACTCGCGAGCGTATTGCACAGCTTGAATTCAAAATTGAAACGGCGAGACGGCATGCATCAAATATTCAGTGCGTGATTAGCTACATAACATTAAATAAAAAATTCACTCCAAAAGTTAGGGCACTTGCCCGAAACTTAAGGAAAGCAAATCACACGCTGAACAAGTGTAAACTGTTGACCATCAAGCAGCACTGGACGCAAAAAATAAGATCTCTTGCAACAGCGAAACAGCTCCTTGAACGGCGAGTAAAGTGGATTCAAAAAAATTGCACCTTTTCTACTCACCCTTCCCGTCTGTTCAATAAAACGTCACGTGCCGTTAAAAATCCGCCTAGTCGAGAAGAGATTCAAGTCTTCTTGGAACAAGTATATGGAGATACTTATCAGCTAAATGAAGACGCTTCAGATATATCACTCTTTCGTAACTTTTGCCAAAGGCAAAGGGTACAAGGTCCAGATGAAGAGTGTCCACTAATTACTGCTGAAGTAGTGAAGAAAGTTATCGCTAGAACTAAGAACTTTTCAGCGCCAGGGCCAGATAAAATCAACAACTTTTTGTGGTATTGATCGCACGGTATTGATCCCTAAGACCGGAGATTTGTCAAGTCCAAAGAACTACAGGCCCATAGCTTGTTCAAACACCAGCTACAAGTCTGGCAGGTTTCACGGAGAACCTGTTAATAGACAGGTGTATTACCCAGGACACGATCAGGTATCGACGCAATCTGTCCATGGCTTGGATTGACTAACGTAAGGCATTAGATAACACGAACCATGAGCTACTTATTAAGCTCACTGAGTGCATGAGGGAGCATCCAAAAATAGTGAGATGCATAAAAGAGCTTATATTCTTGTGGCGGACAAGATTTGTCATAACATCTGACAAAAGACAAGTTACTACAAGCTATATCACATATAAGAGGGGGGTCTTCCAAGGAGACTCTCTAAGTCCGATACTTTTCTACATCTCCTTCTTGCCTCTATCTATTGTGCTCCGAGGCAAAAGCTCTGGACACCTATGTGGCCCGCCGAACAAAAGAGAATATAAGGTTAACCACCTTTTATACATGGACGACCTTAAACTCTTTGCTTCCTCGAAAAAGGACCTTAACATCCTTGTGGAGGCGGTAAATAGGTTCTCTAAAGCGATTGGCATGAGCTTCGGACTGGACAAGTGTGCCTGCGTCCACCTACGCCAAGGAAGATTAGAAACTACATCATCGCTTCACGATCAGGATGTTCAACTCATAGGCGGAAATACCATTCAACATCTTGGTATTGCAGAAACATAGACATATCTTGGAATACCGCAGGCGGACACCCAATATGTGTGTGTGTTAAAAACGGCCCTTGGAAAAAGGTATCGCCAAATTCTCAGAAAATTTTGTGCTTCCGAATTATCTGGAAAGAATAAGATCCAGGCGACCAATATGCTGGCCATTCCTATACTGCTCTACACGTTTGGTGCAGTAAAATGGAACGTCGATGAGTTGAAGCAACTTGACCGAAGCACACGCAAGATGATGACAATCCATCGAAGTCATCATCCTAGAGCTTCCGTACCTCGAATATACCTGCCTCGAGATAAAGGGGGTAGAGGCTTGCTGAGCTTAGAGTGTCTTCATCGCAGAATGGTTCTGGCTACAGCCTGCTCAGTTCTAAATAGCACAGATTCTCTTATGCGACTCGTACCTCAACATGAAGTCGTCAATGCTGCGGCGTTTCTATACCGTGCTGCAGATAGGGCCGCAGAGGAGCTTGGCCTCCCATTTGATTCCAGCGACACTACACATGGCCTAGCATCACTAACACCTTTGGTACTCAAAAGTCGTGTACAGGAAGCAGAACATACGCTTCTACTGAGAGAACATGCTGACAAGCCCCTTCATGGTAAATTCTACGGCATTATACGTAGAGAAGAGCTCTCGATGGGACTGTCCAACATGTTTCTCAAGTCTGCTGGATTAAAATCGGAGACTGAGGGATTTATTTTTTTCTGTCAACACGGCATTATAGACACCTTAGTTTACCTCGAACGCATAATGAATATACCTATAGGCGATACCTACTGCCGAGCGTGCAAGCAAGAGCCAGAAACACTTGGACATGTTCTCAGTGGGTGCTCAAACTATGCACGCTACGGGTACATAGAGAGACACAATGCGGCTCTAAAAGTGTTATATTATCATCTTAGGCACTTCTATGGTGTTGATCTGTTGCCCGTCTTGCCATACGCTCAGGGGGAACTCGAGTCCGTTGTGGAGAATGATTAGTGTAAGATCTACTGGAATTTCTCATTCTCCACCACTCAGCGTATCACTGCTACGAAGCCTGATATTGTCCTCCAAGATCTGACGAACAAAATCATTTACGTGATTGAATTCTCGGCACCAGCCGATGGTAATATCACGTCAAAGGAAGAAGAGAAACGGGCGAAATATCAAGCACTTCTTTTCGAGCTGAGCAGGTTCTGCCAAGGCTTCAGAGTCCATCTTGTAGTTCTCATAATCGGCTATCTTGAAGCTATGAAAGCTTCATTTATTAGCCAACTCAACAAGATTCCGGCTTGCCAGCGTCAGGCTCATTCCGTCGCGAACCGGATGCAAAAGGCTGCTCTTCTGGGAGCACTTCATCTGGTCCGTCAACACTGTTCCTCATAATATTCTACAACGATTGGTAGCTATAAAAAAGTATCCAGAGGTGAAACCTTCATCTCCAACTGTCCCGTCTGCCGCGTAAGATCATCCGCGGCTAGAGACCTGATTCCAAGGAACAGTGTTGCCCGCTGTTATCTCACGTAAATTTCCCGCTCTTGCTTACCTTCTAGGACAGAAGGAGCAGAAGCGGATGACGTACACGTTCCAGTTGCGTCGGGATTGGTCGATTTAAGGAACCATGATCGTAGCTTCCGGAACTTACAACTTCTCACATTAATAATAATGCGACTCTTGTCCAACACTCCAACACTCACGGCCGCTGTGTAAGGATAACAGCGGTATAGACAAACTTCAAACTACACCATGCTTCTAATTTTGTGCCTACAACATCATCGCAAATGATTTCAAACATCGTATTAAAATAACTTATAACATCCTCATCTCATCAGTCACTTGACTTAGTCCGTGGCTATGACGAAAAACCGGGTTCACCCGAGAAAAAGTTTGAAAAACTACAATAATAATAATTTTCTTGAATTCAGTAGAATTCTCTTGAATTCATTAGAATTATCTTTACTTCTGTACAGGGCCGCATTCAGTACGGGGTCAGTGGGGCCATGGCCCTAGGGCCCCACCAATTAGGGGCCTCCACCAATGCGGAAAAATGGAAAATTTTCGATGTACACACTTCTGCATCGGCTCCTACTTTAGAACCCAGCCCCTGGTCACCACTAAAGAGCCCCCACATTTAACCAGCCCTAGGGCCCCCACAACCCTAAATGCGGCCCTGCTTCTGTAGAATTCTCTTGTCTTTAGTAGAATGCTCTTGAATTTAGTAGAATACTATTGAATTTAATAGAATTCTCTTGAATTTAATAGAATTCTCTTGAATTTAGTAGTACTTTCTTGAATTCAGTTTGAATCTCTTAAATTCAGTAGAATTTTCCTGTATTTAGTATAATTTGCTTGAATTCAGTAAAATTTTCTTGAATTCAGTAGAATTCTCTTAAATTCAGTAGAATTATCTTAAATTCAGTAGAATTATCTTTGAATTTAATAAAATTCTGTAGAATTCAGTAGACTTCTTTTAAATTCAGTAGAATTCTTTTAAATTCAGTATAATTCTCTTGAATTCAGTAGAATTATCTTTGAATTCAGTAGATTTCTCTTCAATTCAGAAAATTCTCTTCAATTCAGTGGAATTCTCTGAAATTCATTAGAATTTTCTCGATTTCAGTATAATTCTTCTGGATTGTGCATAATTATCTTGAATTATGTATAGTTCTCTTGAATGATGTATAAGTCTCTTAAGTTATCTATTATTCCCTTGAATCAAGTAGTATACCATTAAGCCATTTCCCTTTTAGGGTAGGCGTGACACTACCCGGTTCGGGTAGTGTTTCTAGGTGGATAGTTGTCTTGTAGTTATAAATAACTAAAAGTGTGGGCTCACCTTGAATTAAGTAGAATTCTCTCTAATTCAGTAAATCTTTCGTAGATTTGTCAGAATTGTCGAAAACTGACAATTCTATAGCAATAATAAAAAAGGTGTGACCGGGGGTCTCACAAACGGCCATGCAGTTAACAAAAATCGAGAATTCCGAAGTTTATATTTGTAATGCGCCAGTCACTATCAATTGACAAAACCTACTAAGGAGTGACCTTTGGAATTCTTGTGGATCACCATTCTTGATTTTTATAGAACGGGGATGAAGTTTTGAAAGGAAACACAATTCTCAAAGATTTTCGGCTTGGCTCAAAGTTCTAAAAGAGTAAATCATGGGAAGGGTTCGCATGCAGCAATGAGTCGGTTGAGACCAATTTGATGTTTAACAAGATCGCACAACTATTTATTCAATAAATGGCGTGAAGAGATAAATTTTTAACAATCGGATTTTTTATCGAGCAGCAGAATCGCGATTTGAATTAAGAGCAACGCGTTACGCACCATTTTCATTTTTTTTTAATTAATTAAGCAATTATCACGTGGTTTGGCAGCCATATTCGACCCATGCCAAACCCGTGACTTCAAGATTAAGTAAAACAAAAGAATTAAATCACTGACTCTAATGATTTTATAGACTAGGTTCCAGAACCCTAATATTTGACAAAGAAAAAAAAGGAAGAGAGCATCACGAAAAAAAGGAAGAGCAAATACAAATATTATATTGCAAAGAAACGTGGCGGAACTCGGTCGAGGCGAACTCGCATCTCAAAAGGTCTAAAAGTCGGTAATTATGACCTCAACCCCGAGCGAATTTGCCAGAACATAAGAACACATTCTTTGGCGATCCCTAACCAGCGTAGAACTTCAAGGTGCAAATCAAATTACATTAAACAACAATAAGCCACCAAAAGGCACGTTCGCCTGTCTCGAATTTCGAAGAGACTCTCTCTTCGAAATTCGAGAGCGTGTGGGAGAGTCTTTCCGCTAAGATACAACGATCAGTAAATTGAAGCGCAGCAACAAACGTAGTCGTGCGGTACAACCAATACGATGCCCGGGCCCAATTCAAAATACAAAGGGCGCGACGGTGTGGTTCGTGAAGATAAATTATAAGTGGCAAATTACATGAGTAACCATTGTAATAAGTTTTCTTGAGATGATATAAGCCCTATTTCTCCACTGACGAGCAATCCAAGTGCAGAGGTCGGTAAGTTACGTGTCCCAGATCCCGTCAGCTCGTAAGATTTAGAGCACACCCGTGAAGAGTATCAGCACGGGGAAGTCGAGGATTGGTGGCTTTGTCCGGTAACGAAGCTGGAGTTTTCAAGGTAGAAATCCTGGGCAGATTCGGCTCGTAGACCGCTCCACTCTCAGTTCCTCTCTCTCTCTCTCTATCTCATCCTTCCTTCCTCGACGTCGGCTATCATGTCCGCTGGTGAGTGACGAGCCGGGTTTACGAAACGCAAGTTACCTCGGAAACCCGGAGAACTGAAGGAATTAAACTTTTGTTTATAAATTAAAATTTCGTGCGTGCTCTGAGATGTAAGCGCGGCTTTCCCCTCGAAATTAATTTACGCTGAAAGATAAAAACTGAAACCGCCAAAGCCAGAAAAATCATTTTTGGAGACTCTTCCCACTTTCTAGTTGGCCCAGGGTGAACCTGGCCCGGGGTCGTCTCAGGACGTTTCGGGAGTTTGAA
Organism: Andricus curvator; assembly: GCA_932195095.1. NCBI lineage: Eukaryota > Metazoa > Arthropoda > Insecta > Hymenoptera > Cynipidae > Andricus > Andricus curvator. The sequence goes on along the minus strand of CAKNYM010046522.1, from coordinate 20,936 downwards.
AAAAAAATCTTTCGAGGCCAGGCATCACAGTGTCCAACCAGCCCCAGACGCGACCTTCCAAATAGCCAAAAAAAAATTTATTCTTGCGCGTCTGAGACCACATCCGACTCCTCATCAGCCTGTTCATCATTTTTGTTACTGTAGTATAGCTTTAGGTGTCGGACGTGCTCCTTGCCCGCGAACTTCCCGCGGATCGTGACCAAGCGATAGACTATAAGCGAGATTCTCTTACTAATCTTAAAGGGACCTTCGCATTTCTCCGAGAGTTTAGCTGCGACATTATACTTTTTGTTTCGAGTGAGACTCTACTAAAACACTATCTCTAAGCTCCTCGGTATCCAGGCATGCAGGTCCGGGACCACCTCGTCGATAACTGCGTTTGGTTTGTACCTATATAGCCTGTCATTAACAACTTTCCAGTCCGGAAAAATTCCAAGGCCTACCGTTCACGGCCTTTACTCGTCGTTGATACCAATTATCTTTTATTTCTTGTACCAAAAGTTCATCAATTTCGACAGAGGAGACACCTAGTTCCCGATCCTCTGAAAATCGTGATAGGGCGTCCGGGACATGATGTAGGGCACCTTTCCTATAAATTATCTAAAAATCATATTCTAAGAGCTCGAGAGACCACCTAGCCAACCTACCCGTGGGATTACGAAGATTGTGAAGCCACCTTAAACTACTGTGATGGGTAATCGCCTTAAAGTGAAATCCCTCTAAATATTCACGGAACTTAGGGATACCCCAAACCACTGCCAGGAATTCCCTCTCAGTAGCCTATACCCGTTGTACTTGCATCGGTCTGGAGGTTGAAAGCAAACTCATTTACGTCGTGAAATTATGGCTAAGCAGAAGTCAAAGCCGTTTTCAACAATTCGAACGCCTCAACTTGTTCCGTTCCCCAATGCCAACTAACGGTATTTCGAAAAAGTCTTGTGAGAGGTTCAGCCACTCGCGTAAACTCAGGAATGAACCTTCTGTACCAGGAGGACATGCCTATGAACCTACGTAACTGTTTTAGGTTGCGCGGTGCAGGATAAGTCAAGACTCGTTCAATTTTCGCGGGATCTGGCTTAAGTCCATCCCTATTAACGATAAAACCCACATACTTCATCTCAGTGCAACAAAACTCGCTTTTCTCGGGATTGATGGTAAGACCCGCTTCCTCAAGCCTCTCCAGGATCCTTGCCAGCCATCAAAGGTGTTCCTGGAAAGTTGCCGTCACTATGATTACATCGTCCAAGTAACAAAACGCATTGGGCCTCATCTCAGGTGTGATTACCCGGTCAATGAGTCTCTGGAAGGTTGCGGGTGCCCCCGTCAGTCCAAAGGGCATCCTGACGAATTGGAGCAACCCTCTACCAGGAACAATGAATGCCGTATATTGCTGGCAAGCCTCATCGAGTGGGATATGATTGAAGGCCATACTAAGGTCGATCTTGGAGATGTGCTTTGCGGAACGCAGCTGACTAAAAATATTGAGCATATTAGTCGTGGGAGAGGTTTGCTTAACAGAATCATCAACAATTTACCATTTGAGTTGCACTTGTCGGGTTACCAGTACTGTGGACCAGGTACTAAACTAGCAAAACGATTAGCACGAGGTGATCCTGGAATCAATCCATTGGACTCAGCTTGCAAAGAGCACGATATAGCCTACGCATAGAATAGAGAAAATATAGAGGCCAGAAACTCAACTGACAGTGTACTAGCTGAGAAGGCTTGGAAACGTGTCTTGGCTCAGGACGCAGGCATAGGTGAAAAAGGCGGCTGCTTGGGGAATAACGAACGCAATGAAGATGAAATCAAAATTGGGGATGGGTCTCAGGAATAAAAAACCTACCACTACACTGAGAAAAATTGTTGCTGCAGCTAAAAAGTCCATGGTTTCAAGCAATAATGCGCAAACTGCCATTAAATCTGCACTCAGATTTTGAGTTGCTCACGCGCTGCTGTGATGAAGGCTGGTGGAAGAAGAAATATAAATAAACCTCGTATTCTACCTGTAGCAACCAAAAAAGGAGGATTTTTACCCTTTCTCATACCCGTTTTTGCGGGCCTCAGTGCTGCTGGGGCGCTAGCTGGTGCGCTGCAGGAATAGCTAAAGCTGTTGATGATGCAAATTCGGCAAAACAACAACTTTCAGAGAGTAAACGACATAAGGAAGCAATGGAAGCCATTGCTTTAGGGAAAGGTCTTTACTTGAAACCATATAGGGAAGGATTAGGGCTTCATCTAAAACCATATAAACAAGAAGCAGGACTTAAACGAAAGTCAAAAAACTCAAAGTGAAGCTACCGCGGCGAGCCTTAACTGTTGCAGATTTACTTAAATTTGCAAAATTTTTGAAGATTCCGTATTTTCGAGGTGTTTTTATGCGAAATGGATTACCAAAGGGTGGACCGCGTAAATATGAATGTGCTATTGTTAATCTTAATGATAAAAAAGGACCAGGAACACATTGGTGTGCTTATAAAAAGATTGACCGTAAAATAATGTATTTCAATAGCTTCGGTAATCTTCGGCCACCTTCGGATCTCTTCAAGTATTTCGGTGTTGGTAGCATAAAGTATAATCACGAGAGATATCAAAATTACGATACATTCGTGTGTGGCCATTTATGTATATAATTTCTATGCAATCAATTAAAATCTAAAAGTACGTTTAATCTATATAAGTGCTGATATTTGCAATAATACCACCGATTGAGTTGTCTCCTTATAAAAATTACGCACTTGGACTGGTTGGATTTCTAACTTTCAATTCGATACCCAATGTAGATATTGGCCAAAATAAATTTTACGTGGGTAATGAAATAATTGAAATACCTACAGCAAGTTATGAAATAAGTGATATAAAGCGCTATTTACAGAAAGCTTTAGTAAAAAAGGGCATTGAAATTCATATTAAACCAAACAATAATACTTTAAAAAGTGAAATTTATTGCAGTCACGATATAAATTTTGAGCCTGAAGATTCTATCGGCCATTTGCTGGGTTTCTCTCCACGCAGACTATAAGCTAAACAAGTGTATGAATCTGATCAACCAGTGTCAATCACAAAAGTGAATTCTTTGAGTATTGAGTGTAGCATAACTACAGGTGCATACATTAATGACCAGAAAGTACATACTATTCATGAATTTTTTCCTGTAGTGCCACCTCGATATAAGATAGTGGAAGTACCATCTCATGTCATTTACCTGCCAGTCGCCGTGCAGACAATAGATCATATACAGCTCCGTATAGTTGATCAAGACGGACATTTGGTTAATTTTCGTGGAGAAGTTATAACAATTAGACTACAATGAAGTCTCTCTAATAATGGGTATCGTTTTCAACAAAAAGATTGGCTTTGGTTATAATAAACCAGCACAATGTCACAAACTAATCAGTCGACAAAGAGCAGTCAAAGTTTTAACACCTCAAAGCGTCCTCTTCCTGAAAACTCAAGGTGTGAAGCCCAAAAGAAGAAGAGAATAAAGAGATTCAAGATTTTTTGCACCTGCATCTGTACATTTATTTATCAACGTTTGATTATTTGTCATGGAGGGGGAAATTTTAAATATTCAAGCACCAATCATCTTTGATGAGTCAATTGCACACTGTGAAATTCATGCACATCAGCCTTATGCCTCATAAACCTTCAACAACAGTGATGAAATTCGGATTACTGTTCAAAATCAGGACCATTGTCTCCTGCCGAGCAAAAGCTCACTTCATGTACATGGAAGAATTGTAAGAACTGATGGAGCACCAGTGACAAACACGGGTTTAGTTTCTAATGCCATCTGTCATTTGTTTGAAGAAGCAAGATATGAAATCAATGCAATAGAAATTGATAGAAATGAAAACGTTGGTCTCACTAGTCTCATGAAAAATTATGTATCTCTAAATCCTGGGCAATCACGTTACATACAGAATACTGGTTGGCTTGAAATAAATGATAATAATCAATCACTAACCATCGCTACTGGTTACTTTGATGTAGCCATACCGCTTAGCATGATATTTGGTTTTGCTGAAGATTATCACAAAATCAGTGTCAATGCTAAGCATGAACTTATTCTGACAAGATCGAAAAGTGATGCAAATGCCATCTTGCAAGCAGCCCCCGTTGAGCAGTATAAAATTGAAATTATTAAAATAGGGTGGTTATTGCCTAGCGTTAGACTGTCAGATTCACGAAAATTTCAGTTGCTAAAATATATTGAAAAAGATCCACCTATTTCAATAAGTTTTCGAACTTGGGAACTGTATGAATATCCTCTACTTCCAACTACTTCAAACCATGTTTGGACAGTAAGAACCTCAACACAATTGGAAAAACCGAGATTCATCATACTTGGATTTCAAACAAACAGAAAAAATAATACTATTAGAAGTTCTAGCAACTTTGATCATTGCAATCTGACTAATGTCAAACTACTTTTGAATGATCAGTGTTATCCTTATAGTAATTTGAATCTTGATATTAATCGAAATCAGTATGCTCTTCTTTATGAAATGTATACAAACTTTCAACCTAATTACTATGGTAAAGAACCGCAACCATTCCTATCGAGGGGAGAATTTATACAGTATGCACCTCTAGTAGTAATTGACTGCTGTAAGCAAAATGAGTCACTGAAATACGGTCCAGTTGATGTTCGTTCGGAATTTCAAGCTAGTGAAAATTTTCCAGCTCAAACGTCAGCATATTGCTTAATTTTGCTTTGAAAAAAGAAATATTGGCGACCAATTCGATTGGTTTTTGGCTTAAATTGTTGGTACTTGACGGCCCTGAAAAGCTGGTAAGGTAGGTTGGCGAAATTGAACATGTCCGATCCAAGATGGCAGACAACAATCCTATATGGTGGACAGAATTGTTTAAAATCAACCGATTTCAGCTAAACTTGGTTTACGAAGGTTTTTGGGGTCGCTGATCACAAATCTAAAGTCAGATTTGCAAAATTCAATATGGCGGACCGAAAATGGCGAACAAGAATCCAATAGAGCGGACATTTTTTTTCAAAACAACCGATTCCAACCAAATTTGATTTGCGAAGGTTTTTGGGGTCGCTGATCACGAATCTAAAGTCAAATTTGCAAAATTCAATATAGCGGAACGAAAATGGCGAACAAGAATCCAATAGGGCGGACAATTTTTCTTGAAAACAACCGATTTCAGCCAAATTTGGTTTACGAAGGTTCTTGGGGTCGCTGGTCACGAATCTGAAGTAGGATTTGCAAAATTCAACATGTTGAATTCAAAATGACGGACGAGATTTTTGAAAATCAACCGATTGTCGCTTGTAGTAAGTTGTTGCTTGTGGAAAGTTGTCAAAAGCTCTCTGCGTTTTACAGGGTTGAGGCTGTCTTTATGTAATGAAGCTTTTGAAATTCCTATACAAAATCTTTATATCTAATAAAAGCATTCTTTTCGGAACATGCATTATCTTATCACCTTCTTTTATTTTTAACACATCTTTTTATTTGGCATAATGCGACTGTTAACGTCGGAGTTATAATATTCCACAACTTTGTTAATAGTACTCTCAGGAAAAGGCTTGCCCTTCTGTGGATCAGGAGTTGCTAAAACACCACATTGATGTCTTAAATCTCTTGCCTTCTTAGCAATCCTTAGAGAAACATTAAACTCTTCAGCAATATCTCGTAATGACCAACAGTCAGGCAATATTGTCAGAATGGATACTCTTAATGGATCGTTTTCTCGAAGCGAAAAAAACTTTTTTTTCTGTCCGTCCATCAACTGTTCCAATTTAGCTTCTCTTGATAAACAGATTTTCTTTTTTGGCTGAGGTCCTTCATATTCTTGAGGCCCCGAGGTTCCTTCATCTATCGAAACATTCGATGAACTTGCGGAATCCATATAGCTATGGAGTCTACAATTTGTACAAATGAAAGATTTTTCAGGAATATTAGGATACTTAGATAAGAATGAAGCTGAAACCCGGCGAAGCTCTTTTCCTTTATGCCCTTCTTTATTGAAAGGGATTAAAACATCTATCTAAACGAACTTTTTCTGCAGACTGCGACATTGTTGTCACTTAAGTATTGTACATGAAATTTAAGTTTCAAATCAGTTATAATGTAAAAAATTATATAAAATTATCGCAGCAATTGTCATTTGTTTGTCGCGTATGCACCAAACCAGAAAGCGATCGCAGCAATCGTCATTTGTTTGTCGCATATGCACCAACAAGAAAGCGATCGCAGCAATCGTCATTTGTACAATACTTAAGTGACAGAAATGTCACAGTCTGCAGAAAAAGTTCGTTTAGATAGATGTTTTAATCCCTTCAATAAAAAAGGGCATAAAGTAAAAGAGCTGCGCCGGGTTTCAGCTTCATTCTTATCTAAGTATCCTAATATTCCTGAAAAATCTTTAATTTGTACAAATTGTAGACTGGATGGCTATATGGATTCCGCAAGTTCATCGAATGTTTCGATAGATGAAGGAACCTCGGGGCCTGAAGAAGATGAAGGACCCCAGCCAAAAAAGAAAATCTGTTTGTCAAGAGAAGCTAAATTGGAACAGTTGATGGATGGACTGAAAAAAAAGTTTCTTTCGCTTCCAGAAAACGATCCATTAATAGTATCCATTCTGACAATATTGCCTGACTGTTGGTCATTACGAGATATTGCTAAAGATTTAATGTTTCTCTAAGGATTGCTAAGAAGGCAAGAGATTTAAGATATCAATGTGGTGTTTTAGCAACTCTTGATCCAAAAAAGGGCAAGCCTTTTCCTGAGAGTACTATTAACAAAGTTGTGGAATATTATAACTCCGACATTAACAGCCGCGTTATGCCAAATAAAAAAGATGTGTTAAAAATAAAAGAAGGTGATAAGATCATGCATGTTCCGAAAAGAATGCTTTTATTAGATATAAAGATTTTGTATAGAAATTTCAAAAGCGAACATCAGCAAATGCCGATAAGTTTTAGTAAGTTTGCGGAGCTGCGGCCTAAATGGTGTATTTTAGCTGGAGCAAGAGGCACACACAGTGTGTGTGTGTGTGTGTGTGTGTGTGTGTAATACACCAAAATTTTAACCCAATGTTTCATACTTCCAATTTTATTGAACTAACAAAAGAATCGCACCATAAATTGCAAGGTTATACTGAGTGCATCAATTACTGTCTTTGCAGAAATCCAAAACCTGATTGTTACTTGGAAATCTGCAAAAAATGCCCAAAACTATCAGATTTGCAAGAGTACGTAACATCTGTGCTACTGGAAAATGACGTTCAAAATATTATATACAGCGTATGGCAGGCAACCGACAAGTGCACTTTGAAAAAGGAGTGCCTTAATGTACATGATTTCGTGCCCGAATTGTGTGAAAGTCTAGAAAAACTGATCCCGCATCATTTCATTTCCAAGAAACAATCTCAATTCATAAGCGATTTAAAAAACAATTTAAAACCAAATGAGGGTCTCTTGGAGATAGACTACTCGGAAAACTACCCATATGTCACTCAGAACGCTGTTCAACAATTTCACTATAACAACGATCAGTGTAGTATATTCGCTGCTGTCCTCACCTACAGAGAAGGTGAAGAACTGAAACACTGCACTTTTATGTTGCTCTCCGAATGCACAACTCACGATACAACGGCTGTGTATTTATCACAAGTATATTTAATTCCTGCTATACGAAAAAAATGTCCAAAATTAACAAAGCTTATATATGTGTCGGATGGAGCAAAGCAGCATTTCAAGAATCGATACCAAATGGTAAATTTAGTGCACCACAAAGAAGATTTTTCTATTGAAGCAGAGTGGCATACTCATGCTACAGCTCATGGCAAGGGGCGTTGTGATGGCGTAGCTGCTACAGTGAAGAGTCTGGCAACACGAGCTAGTTTACAAGATAAAGGGAATGAAGCTATTCTAGATTCAACTCAACTTTTTAACTGGGCTAAAAATAAGTTTCCCAGCATAACATTTTTCCACTACACTAAACAGGACTATGATGAAACATCTAGGAAATTGTCAAAAAGATTTTCCAGTGCACCACCAGTAACAAAGATTTCCCAAGCTCATGCTTTTAAGGTCTCCTCCGACAAAACTCTTACTGCATTTAGATACTCTGATGCATCCGAAATTCTATCAACAAATGAATTCTCCTAAATGAAGTAAAAACATATTAAAATAAATCGACAGATAATTTATGAAAAAAGCGAAGAAAAGAATAATTAAAAAAAGTACAAAAGAAACATTTAAAAAAGTAACAAAAAAAAACAAAACAAAAATGTAAAAAAAAACGAAAAAAAAGTAATGCGGGCTTTATTGCATGAAGACAGTCTCAACCCTGTAAAACGCAGAGAGCTTTTGACAACTTTCCACAAGCAACAACTTACTACAAGCGACAATCGGTTGATTTCCAAAAATATCGTCCGCCATTTCGAATTCGCCATTTTGAATTTTGCAAATCCTACTTCAGATCCTACTTCGTGACTAGCGACCCCATGAACCTTCGTAAACCAAATTTGGCTGAAATCGGTTAATTTCAAAAAAAATTGTCCGCCATATTGGATTATTCTCCGCCATTTTTTGGTCCACCATATTGAATTTCGCAAATCTGACTTCAGATTTGTGATCAGCGACCCCAAAAACCTTCGTAAAACAAATTTGGCTGGAATTGGTTGTTTTGAAAAAAAATGGTCCGCCCTATTGGATTCTTGTTCGCCATTTTCAGTCCGCCATATTGAATTTTGCCAATCTGACTCCAGATTTGTGATCAGCGACCCCAAAAACAATCGTAAACCAAATTTGGCAGAAATCGTTTGATTTTAAAAAATTCTGTCCGCCATATAGGATTGTTGTCCGCCATCTTGGATCGTGCATGTTGAATTTCGCCAACCTACCTTATCAACTTTCTAGGGCCGTCAATTACCAACAATTTAAGCCCAAAACCATACAAATTGGCCGTCAATATTTTTTTTTTCAAAGCTTTTTGATCCGAACAATCGATTTTTATCCCGTTTTCGGCCACCATTTTGTGCCACCATATTGAATATATATATATATATATATATATATATATGTATGTATATATGTACATATATATACAATTTTTAGTAGTGTACAGTAACAATGTACATAGATATATACAAATACTATATATATATATACACTGTTAAAAATTTCCGCATAAAACTTCCACTAAATGTATTGGAAGTTTATTTCCGAAATGTAGGGTAACGCTACAATACATAATGTTGTAGTTTTCAAATGCAACGGATCATGCAGCGATATAAACGCTACAATACATGTATTGGAATTCTCGACGGTGACTTCACGATTTACGACGCTTACAATACATGTATTGCAATTTCGGCATTCCAATACCGTGTTTGCAATTTTGCCTTACGCTTGTATTGTAGAAGTGTTGGAGAATTCCAAACATTTTTAACAGTGTATACAAACACTACATATTATTCATTACTTTATACATTGGATGCATCGACTTCCATGGGTTCAGAGACTCTATGTTTATATCCCCATGGAAGAGTGTCGGTGGTACCAGGCAGCAGCATTCTTTTATCATCATGCCAGCTAAGAGCAATCTTATCTTGGATGATGGAGTGAACCTCGTGTTTTCGGCTTCGGATTAGGTGTTGAGTTTTGATCAGATTTTGGCAAGATATGAGAGTCTGCTTATAATCATCGAATGTTATGGTTTTTAATGTTGATCCTCTGATACCCTTAGTCCTCATTTTTCACCTTCTTCACTCAAAACTTTATATGCATATAATTTCGATCTCAAGCCCACAAATTCAGTCATTATTTTGCCGTTGCATTCATCCTTCATCAGGCCTAATACTTTTTTATTCTTTAGAGGAATTCCATAAACATTATCTGGAGGATAATCTGACGTGACAAATTTATGAATATCCAGTTTAATGTAGTCGTAAAAGTTGGGAACAGTGAAATGATAAATGAGACTGTCTGTGTCTGTATATAGTAATTTTGCACAATTCCCAAAATTTGGCAGAATATAGTTATAATGAAAATCGTACGTGATAATTTTGGAGATATCAAGAACCGTGAATCCAATGTAGATAGGTTCATTGAAGAAAATTTTCGTTTTATTCATTTCAATAATTACCATAGCCTTATCAAATATGGTACAACTATGGAAATTTGGTTTAGCAATTAGAGCTTTTGCACCAAATCTCCCCTCCCATTTTCTTACAAGCCTGACATCTTTGTGCTTCCTGACGTTTTCCATAGTCTTTCCAAAGACGGAATTGTTCATAAATTTATAGAAATTCTTTTCAAATTCGTTGGTTGCTCATTTTCTATTTTCTGTATTTAAATCAATATAGTCTTTTAACCATGTCTTTTGTTTGAATTTTAACACACGATGAATTTTCGTTAGTTCCATACCTAATTTCAAGTACATTTTTAGATTTCGGTAATGTAGTACCTAATTTTTCTTTGGCAACAAATTGGTTACTAACTTTGGAATCGTAAATTTTGAACCAGGAGGCACAAAGTTTTCTGGGCATAATAGAAGGTCCTTATGCAAATCGTGAAGCTCTTCTGGGTACTCTAGATCCACTTCAAGAATATAACCTTCAGGTGAATCATCAGGCACATTGAAAAAATTTGGATTATTTTCAAAATTTTCAAACCACTCAAAGTCTTGATATGGTAAATATTAACTTATAGCTTTACCATACTGATTGTTGATGTCAAAGTAAAAAATGTATGACTCTGGATTGAATGGATTAAAATATTCTCCCATAAAACGATTGTTTGCTTCTGCAAATCTATTGGAGCATTGTGAAACACCACCTCTGATTGCTTTCTGAATTAATAGTAACATTTCTGCATCAGTTAGTAAATGCAGTTCAATTCCTGTATATTTTAGCATTGCATCAAAAGAAAGTCCCGGTGCTGTGTAATAGTGCAAAGGGTCTAATTTATATCTTGCAAAACAAGTTTTTTTACAATTTTCAAAAATGTCTGCCAAAAGTAGAACATCAGTTTTGAGGTATAGATTTGAATACTGCCCTAAATTTTTTCCAAATTAAAAGTTTCCCACACTTTACACGCATGTTGGTAATCTTCATTGGAAATGTGGCAATCATTTAATTCTGAATAGAATGCATCTTTTGGAGGTAGACTCTCTTCTTCCAATTTTTGCCAGCTGTCAATGTAGTCATATGGGAATACACCTTTTCTCGTTAACAGATTGAATCCACAGTCATTTTTGCAAAATTTTATCGTAATTGTTTTTTCACTGTCATTGAGATATGAGGCCAATTTCTCTAAACTACTTGGCATGAATCGGAAAGAATCGATAAATCTGAGTTTGAATTTAGTATCTGGAACATCTTTTGTAAATGAGATATATTTTTCTTTATTAATTGGCAGTAAAGAGACATGTCCCTCAAAACTTTTGGCTAACTCTTTAATAAAAAAGTGTGAGTCGTAGCCAGATAAATTATGGAAAACTACTGGAATAACATGAGAGTCTTTGTAATTGACGTTGCAGCTTCCGTGTGCTGGACCACGGTACTTACCTCTGAAGTGGCAGTGATCACGATTTTTAACATCATCTTTCTGAAATTCTTTTTCGCAAATGTGACATACTTTAGCATTTAGAAAATCTTGTTTTTGCTTTGATGTTAATTTTTCCATTGGCACGCCATTTTGTAAACGGGAATTTACTTTAACTGCTAAATCTTTTAATTATTTCACAAATCATTCAATACAGTCTTTTTCCCTATGAACTTTTGGTTCTGAAGTTGAATCATCAAAACTGCACTTTGTATAATACGCAACACTCGCGGGGATATGCTTTTGATACGCCGCTTGATCTATTTGTGAATTTATAACTGGTTCCAGCAAGTATTCAATGTCTGCGTACACCGCAAATGGTACATTTTCCTTGTATCTATAATTTTTAAATTTTAATATGTTCCCACCCTCCTCCTCTGTTGGGAGAATGACTCGACAGTATTTTAAATTTTCACAATCAGCTGTATTATCTCTCTGTCGAGCCTCGAAATTGTTTGCAGTATCTTATTTCATGTAACACGTGGAGAGGTTGGCGGGACCTAGCATATGGAAAAAGAATGAATATAAAACGTTGTAGTTCGACTAAGAAAGCGAACTTTTGCGAGCAGTAAAAAGAACTGATCTCTAGAGAACGAAAGCAGAGTCTAATGAAATGTATGCAGCTTGAGACTGTCGATTCATGAATGCTTCTGAAATCAAAACGTTTAAACAAGTCTGGACGTTATCTCTCTAGTCCTCGCTCGCTACTCGATACCAGAATAAAGCGATAAGGATCCCGAACATATGACCTACCATACGGAATCCTTTAGGCACTTTTTTTACCTATATTATTATGCAATTGGCTTAAAATATGTTTTTATTTCTAATTTTTTTTTATCTTCCTTTTTATCATTGAGTTTTAGAACATTCTACATTATAATCGACACGTTTGGAATATAATATTTTTTGCAACGCAAAATGTAATGCGTCGTTGAAAATAACCTTGAACTTGTTTACTAAAAAATGCTTTTTTCAGAAATTGCGCAGTATAATTTGATACAGTCATCAAGAATGTTCTCTAATAGTAATATATCTACCTCTTTGAGTTATAGAAGGTTCTAGACTGCAGAAGAATGTTTCTCACGAGTTATTTGCGCACTGAATAATGACAGGAATTTTTAGTTGAATATATTATCTATAAGGAAGCAATAAATCAAAATTTATAGACAAAACAGGATGTCATGCATAGCCCTCGGTATCAAATTTCATCTGTACACCTGCACCTTTTTGCGCATTAAATAAATATGTTATCTCTAAGGAAGCAATAAATCATTCTTGTTTTTCTTGCAATAACTATATGACTCAGTAAAAATTGCCCAGGACAAAGCAAAATATAACCTTGAAAGTATTTACGCGAAAAATCCTTGAGATAAGAAATAACCTTGAACCTGTTGTTACATGAATTTAGCTGGCACAATTGCGCAATATCACTCTGTGACGTCATCAAGGAATGTTCTAGAACGGTCTCGATGTCAACCTCACACAGACACATGCACACAGGCTTACCTCACACAGAAACGCACTAATACTAATTGGTCCAGAACCGGCCTTACTCATCTACTAATATTTATACAAGGATACTTACAAGCGAGACTTATCTATCCAGCTTTGCCACGTTCTTGTTCATAAAAACTACCTGCAATAGCTTTATCTTGATAATCTTTAAGCATATGTGTCACTGTTTCAGTATTCTTAACATGACTTATGGTTGATATTTCAGTTGTCCAATTCAGTGTGTAGCTTTTCTCAAAAACATACTTAAATCTACTCATACGTACTTTATCGCCAATTTTAAATTTAACTTTCTCAACTGCTTGTTTTACATTGAAATTTTTGTATACATCAAACAACAATTTTTTCTCATTTCGCTTATTAACATCTTTTGGTTTCATTCTAACAGTCTGATGTAAATTTTTTGGTACGCGTCCTGTATCAAGTATAGATTCCATGGCTGCAGCTACATCTTCACCCTTTTTGGATTTAACGGGAACAGCCCAAGCAAATTTTGAAAATATGTCAATTACAGTTAATATGTACTTGTATCCTTTGTTTACTCTCTCATATTGCTGCATTTCAACAAGATCAGCTTGCCAGGTCTCATCAATGCCACGGATATCGAAATGTCGACGTTGGTAGTTTCTTCTAGCTGGCTCTTGCAGCTCCTTCCACAACTGCTGCTTCTCAAAGTCCATTTTTGAGTGCGCTCAGTTTAATGTCTACTTGACTAATGAGCTCTGAATTTTGATACACCAGTTTTTGAATTGATTCAGCATCAATTTTCACACTTTTAAAAAGTTTAACTGCAAGCTTCTAATGTGTCCCCTAAGGGCTTACATTTTTCTTGTATGTCTTCCCTATTCCTTTACACCCCCCCCCCCACACACTTACTTGATGGTGGTAAGGCGACCTACAGTTTAAAGTGGGTTCCGAACCACCAAGAGCAACAGATTTAAGTACTTAGAGAACCTTTTTCTCTACAGGTACCGATCCCACGACTCTCCGGAGATGAACAACTCCCTTCCTGGGCTAGTGTTCAGCGCATGGGCCACCGAGGCTCTTCCAGAGTGCGAGGCGGAAATAGAACCCGCAAGCCGACGGAGTGGGTGCAAAGCCTACGCCTTAACCCCCACGACCATCGTCACACTTTACTTTTAAAAAGTTTATCCTTGGAATTTTCCAAAGTCTCAGTCATGATATTATTATTGACTACTTCAGTTCGCAAGGAAGCTATAACATCGTAGCTAGTCTGGATTTCACGCTGATGTTGCACCATATTTAGATTAACAGTATCATTCCACTCTCGAGCATCAGCCACTTTTAACAGCCTTTTTTATTCATGTCATAATCTCCTTCAGATTTGACTTTGAAGCCAATTCCAGGAGGACCACGACTTGTACTCTGCTCGCTTGAAATGACGTCCGCATACATCGATGCTCATCTTTCAAATGATGAAAATCTTGACAAAACACTCATTAATATATAATTCCAGCTTCTCGTACTTCTTCAATAATTGATGTAATTTCGTTTGTGTGACTTGGATTTCCAGCTGCTTGAGACGCTAGCAGTAAGCGTAATCGATCTACCAATTCATTTGGGTCATCCCAGTAAATGTAATCTATTAGATTACCCTCTCTAGCAATCATGTGCTGTGGGATCAGACCTATACCTGATAATGATTTTCGGGTTTTACTTCATCTATATGTATTTTTTGATGGAGATGTGGGGATGAATTTCTTGATAAAGTTTTTATATTTAAAGGCTTTATTGTCACGAATTTCACCATCTGTTTTATAATGCTTTTTATATGCGTTTGTTGTCATGATAATTTGTCTATAATTTTCAAGATCACTGGGGGTTATAGAGGACTCTTCGGGAACTTTTTTAAATAGAAGTTCAAGCAAGCCTTCACTTTTGGGAAAATTCAAATTACCCACATAAATATAGTTCTGACTGAAATTTATAGGAGAATCTCCAATCATTAATCTATCTTTCGTTAATTTTCTCACTCCGTACACATTATCGAGTTCTCTACTTCTTTCACCTAATAATATGAGATAACTGTTTGCATCATCATCAATCCATGAAGTAGAAGGCGTTTCTGTTTTATTTTCCACTTCACTACGAGTTGATAACTCTAGGTTACTGGGATCTTCAGTCTCGCCTGCTTCATGCTCATCATAAATTGAGTTATATGACAAATAGTCATCATCAATACATTCTTTAACTTTACTCTTGGCTTCCTCTTTTTTTTCCTTTTAATAGGCTCAACTTTTTTTATATTCTTGAGACCACCAACAATTTTCTCTAGCGGATTAACAATGGGCTTAAAGGTATCACTTAATGTTCGCTCAACTGTTTCTTTACTCAACTTTATCAACCTATGCTTTCGTCGAATTGATTCACTAGATCTAGCAATTTGACGCAAAATATTTTTTTCCTTTTCAAAATTCTCCTCACGCGAAGAAATGTTGATACGTCAACGTCTAAGATGTGACTGTTTCTGTATTGATCACTACACATGTATATACTACTTTTGAAGATTTATGAAACAATCAAAACCTTTCCTATATCTTCCTTGGTTAAGATTCCTATCCTCATCAATTACAGCGAATCCATACTTATCATTATTCCAGCAAGCTAAACACATATGGTTAAATTTTGAGTAAGTCACATCAGTATTCACGTGATAATCATAAATATGCTTTAGATTTATTTCATCTTGTTTAAATAACACAAGTAAATTGACATTCTCACGTACAAGATGTTTAGGAATATGGGCATATATCTGGCTCAATTAAAAACAGTCGACATCCTTGTGTCTACTCATAGAAAAAAATGACCTTATATTATCTTGTTTCTCACAAGCCACATCGACAGATACAAGGAATGAATTTGGTTTTGCTTCACTTGGCATTATAACCTCTTCATGCTCATTGAAAGGATAACACTCAACGCCATCTACTGATTGAATGACTTTTTCCAAAAGTTCATACTATGGTTATTTCAGAGATTTTGAGTATATGTAAATATTTTCAAATCTTAGTGCATTTGGATGTATTAGTAGGGCCAGCAAAGCATTTGTCTTTCCACAGTTGGAAGGTCCACATAATATTGCTCGTACACTGTTTGGTAGAAAACGTCCTGTAGTTTTTCTCTATTCTCGTTTTGAAGAAGCCAATCAAAATTCTGGATATGTAGTTTCACAGGTTGTGCTTCAAACTGCATCTTGACAAAGACTGACTGGAAAACCTGGAGCCGTGAAGCCCGCAAGACGAAAGAGGCTTGGTCAACAGAATCATCAACAATTTGCCGTTTGAGATACATTTGCCCGGTTACCAGTACTGTGGACCAGGTACTAAACTAGCCAAACGATTAGCACCAGGTGATCCAGGAATCAATCTACTGGATGCAGATTGCAAAGAGCAAGATATAGCCTACTCACAAAATAGAGAAAATATAGCTGCTAGAAACTCAGCTGACAGTGTACTAGCTGAAAAGGCTTGAAAACGTGTCTTTGCTCAGGACACAGGAATAGGTGAAAAGGCGGCTGCTTGGGGAATAACAAACGCAAAGAAGATGAAATCAAAATTGGGGATGAGTCTCAGAAATAAAAAACCTACCACTACACTGAGAAAAATTGTTGCTGCAGCTAAAAAGTCCATGATTTCAAGCAATAATGCGCACACTGACATTAAATCAGCACTCGGAGGCGCACGCGCAGCTGTAATGAAGGCTGGTGGAAGAAGAAATATAAATAAACCTCGTATTCTACCTGTACCAGCCAAAAAAGGAGGATTTTTGCCCTTTCTCATACCCGTTTTTGCGGGCCTCAGTGCTGCTGGGGCGCTAGCTGGTGGGCTGCAGGAATAGCTAAAGCTGTGGATGATGCAAATTCGGCAAAACAACAACTTTCAGAGAGTAAACGACATAAGGAAGCAATGGAAGCCATTGCTTTAGGGAAAGGTCTTTACTTGAAACCATATAGGGAAGGTTTAGGGCTTCATCTAAAACCATATAAACAAGAAGCAGGACTTAAACGCAAGTCAAAAAACTCAAAGTGAAGCTACCTAGGCGAGCCTTAACTGACGCAGATTTACTTAAATTCGCAAAATCTTTGAAAATTCCATATTTTCGAGGTGTTTTTATACAAAATGGATCACCAAAGGGTGAACCACGTAAATATAAATGTGCTATTATTAATCTTGATGATAAAAAAAGAGGACCAGGAACACACTGGTGTGCTTATAAAAATATTGACAATAAAATAATTTATTTCGATAGCTTCAATAATCTTCGGCCTCGTTTGGATCTCTTCAAGTATTTCGGTGTTGGCAGCATAAAGTATAATCATGAGGGATATCAAAATTACGATACATTCGTGTGTGGACATGTAGGTTTGTAATTTCTATGCAATCATTTAAAATATAAAAGTACGTTCAATCTATATAAGTGCTGAAATTTGCAATATCAAGTCAGTTCAATGCTAGGACTAATCATGGATGATTCATTGATACTAACATTATCGGGAACGTTTCCAGTCCATGAAACTCACTATTTTCCTCCGATTGAGTTGTCCCCTTATAAAAATGACGCGCTTGGACTTGTTGAATTTTTAACCTTCAATTCCATACCTAATGTAGACATTCGTCAAAAGAAATTTATGTGGGTAATGAAATAATTGAAATACCTACAGGAAGTTATGAAATAAGTGACATAAGGCGCTATCTACAGAATGTTTCAGTAAAAAAGGGTATTGAAATTCATATTAAACCAAACAATAATACTTTAAAATGTGAACTAGAAGCTCAACAAGATCATGAATCTGATCAAACGGTATCAGTCATAAAAGTGAATTCTTTGAGCATTGACTGTAGCATAACGACAGGTGCAAACATTAATGGCCAGAAAGTACATATTATTCATGAATTTTTTCCTGTGGTGCCACCTGGATATAAGATAGTGGAAGTACCATATCTTGTCATTTACTTACCAGTCGCCGTACAGACAATAGATCATATATAGCTCCGTATAGTTGATCAAGAAAGACATTTGCTTAATTTTCGTGGAGAAGTTATAAAAATTAGACTACACATCAAGTCTCTCTAATATTAACAATGGGTATCGTTTTCAACAAGAAGATTGGTTTTGGTTATAATAAACCAGCACAATGCCACAAGCTGAGCAATCGACAAAGAGCAGTCAAAGGGTTAACACCTCAAAGCACCATCTTCCTAAAAATTCTAGGTCTGAAGTTCAAAAGAAGAAGAGAATAAAGAGATTTAAGATTTTTTGCATCTGCATCTGTGAATTTATTTATCAACGTTTCATTATTTGTACCTGTAATACTCGAGAGCGTTTTAAAATATGCAACAAAAAATGTAGAAGGATTGAAAGAAAACAATTGGCTTAAACAATTTGTAGAAATACTAAGTGAAATTGTTGATATGCTCGATTATATGTTATAAAGATGATTCATGCCAGTCACTGTACACAGTAAAAACTAGGCATTCATTTTTATCTGGGATCCTTTTTTGGGCATTCTAATATGATCTCACAAATAGTCTATTTTAGTACCAGTTTCTGCCTCGTTTAGTTTGCTGACTTCAGATTGATAAATGATTCGAGATAGCGAACTGAATTGATTCAGAGGGTGCATTGTTTCAATTGTTCCTAACTTCAATCTTACAAAAAACAAAAAATAGATGAAAAGACCACGGAGTGGAACTTTTTAGCTTAGACCAGTCCGGATAATTCGACGAATTTAAGTAATTCGATTAAATCGAAGAATTCAAGTAATTCGAATAAATCGAAGAATTCAAGTAATCCGCGTGAATCGAAGAATTTAAGTAATTCGATTAAATCGAAGAATTCAAGTTATTATTATTATTATACCATTAAGCCATTTCCCTTTCGGGGTAGGGTTGACTTGCTCGATTGGAAAATAGTAGTGTGTATAAGGGTATATAGGTATAGAGTAAGTAGGTAGGGGTTAAATAGGTATATAGGTGTAAAGTAGGTAGGTATATAGGTATAAGGTAGACAGGTATATAGGTGTTAGGTATAGATATTTTATATTGATCTGGAATTCTCGTGTTATTTATTTAAATGACACGTTTATTCCGCAACACTGCTCCGACCCGGGTTGCTGATCAATCTCTCTAGCGATCACCCCAAGTGAAGAGCCTCACAAAATTGTTATGTATGGTTCCCCACATGGGCCCATTAGTTTCCAAGGTCTTTGTTTCAGGCGTCATTCATTGTATTGTCACTCTGTTTACAAACGATTTGTCGCCTCACTTTTCTGTCCTGGCATACTACTCTAGCTTCCTTCACGTCCATGCATTTTTTCATGCAGGCTCTTGTGTTTCTATGGCTTCTTATGTCTCTTCGGATTAATGTCTCATTTACAGATTCTAACCATTCTTTCGGCGGTCTACCTCTGGGCATTCTGCCACTTACTTCACCGTTATACAATTGTTTGGACAGTCGTTCATCTTTCATTCTTTCAAGATGACCGAACCATCTTAACTGATTTCTTTCCCATGTGTCAACTACTGTCTGTTTTGCACCACATTCTTTGAGGATTGTCTCGTTTCGGACTTTGTCCATCAGTGGTTTCACGGATATTATGCGCAGAGGTTTCATGCTGATCGCGTTAATTTTACTCCTGTCCTTTTCTTGACAGGTCCATGTCTCGCTACCGTATAGTACAGTCGGTACGAATATAGAATTATGTATGGGACTTGCATGTTGGTGCCGGAAGTGAGAACGTGTTTAGTGACAGGTGGAGAGAGAATTTTACGGAATTTGTGTGGAAGGTGTGAGTGGAGTGTGAGGGTGGAAGCCGAGGAGGTGAGTAGGGTTGTGTGGGGTGAATTGGGGAGATAAAAAGTGAGTTTCAGCGTGGGTTCGTGGTCAGGAGTCTTGGGCTTTCGAGGGGTCAGGGGTGGTTCTCGCAAAGTTAGGGGATGCTAAGGAAGAGAAAGGGGTGTCGGCAGGGACTGAGGAATTGAAAAAAAAGGGGAAAAAAAAGGGAAATTTGGCGGCGAAAGACGCCAACATTTGGCAGAGACATCTGTCGGTTGCGGCAGGTACTGCATGGATAGGTCTTAGTTACCGGCGGTAGAGCGGGAGATGGGCAGCGAGAGTACTGACAGTGCTGGTAGTGAAACCGACGGGGAGGGAATTTTCCACAAGCCACGACGGCCAATAACGCGTCGCCCGGTGTCGAGCGGTGCGTCGGGGAGAGGGAGAAATCGGGACGGTGGCAACAAAGGAAGCGAGAAGTTAAGGGAGAGAGCGTCAAGCGCAAGTGACGCGGAGGATCTCTTGAAAAGGAAGAGAGACAGCCAAGAGAGTCCGGAGAAAAGCGAGGTCGAGAGCCCGTTTAAAAAAAGCGGGATAACACCGAGGTCACCCCCCCAAAAAAATGGAGGGGATGTTGGAAAAGGAGGCTCTCGGGATGTTGTTAGGCGAGATCAGAGGCTGAGGGAGGACGTAAGGGGGACCAAGGAGCAGATGGAAGGTATGAGGGAGGACTTGCGAATCAGAGATGAGAAATGGGAAAAGGAGGTGAAAGAGCTGAGAGAGAGAGAGTAGATGGGTTAGACAGGGAAAGAAAAGAAAAAGAAGTTAAAGTAAAACAGATGGAAGAGGAGATTTGGGCGTGGAAAGAAAGGACGGAAAAAAAGGCTTGAGAAGGTGGAGGGCAGGACGGAAATGGAAATAGGAGTCGGGGGTAGCGGGGGCGAGATTAAAGGTATTTGGGAGAGGGTAGGGAATATGATAGAAGAGAAAGTGGGAGAGCGCAGGAATGAAAAGGAGGAGAGGGCGGATAGGGAAAGGATAAGGGCAA
>CAKNYM010046521.1:71019-86391 GCA_932195095.1 Andricus curvator | reverse complement strand
AATATTTTTAAATCTTCTAAAAAAATTTGAAATCGTTTAAAATCTTTGAAATCTGGTGTACTGTACCCTTTTTGAAATCTTTGAAATTCTTGTTTTCTTTAAAATCTTTATTAAATTTTTGAAATATTAGTGAACTTTTTCTGAAATCTTTTGTATTAATTTGAAATCATTAAAATATTTGAAATCTTTGTGAAATCTTCTAAAAAATTTTGAACTCGTTTGAAATCTTAGAAATCTGGTTTACCTTTTTAAAATCGTTACAATCTTTGTAAAATGTTTGGAAATATTTGTGAAATCTTTCTTAAATTTTTGTTTGTGAAACCTTTCGTATTCGTTGAAATCATTGAATTATTTCAAATCATATGGCCATGGCTCATTATAATTCTGAAACAGAATTAACATCGAAATTTTCAAATAATAATTTTTATAATTTGTGAATTGAATATCACAAAAAAATGTATACATTAACATTCTGTATTAGCGCAGAAGAAATAAAAAACTTATAGAATTATTCACAATATTAAAGTCTGTTAATTGTAATCTATAAAATAATTGGCACCAGTCTAGAAAAAGTGCCTCGAAATCTATTTATTCTGTAATGAACAAAAAATAAATTATATCTTGATAAATAAAAAACTTTTCAGTATCAATATTTCTTCTAAACAATATTTTTCTTTCAAAATAGACTAAAAGATTTTAATTACTCTTCACATGTCAGTAAAATAACTGTTTTGAAAGCAAAAAAAAATTCAAATTCAAGGTTCTCGTGAAAAATTCAAGGAGGTATCCAGGTTTTCAAGGTTTAAAAAACAATCAAGGAGAATTCCAGGTTTTCAAAGTTTTTCAAGGTCGCTGGACACCCTGATAATTTGATGAAAAACTTCCTAAAATAACATTAAATGCGAAGGCTTTTAGCAGATTGTGCAAATTTTAAGTTTACCTAATGTAGAGTCGACTGGATCCGAAATGCGGGTAGTGAATGTGAGTGTAATGAGTCTACTTTTAATTTCTGTATGATAATTTTTTTGGATTTCGAAGGAAATATTTACCCAGATACGAGTAGCTTCGGAATTTCGTTTCCAAATGCCTCTGCCATATCCTTGCTTCCAATATTTGCGATGCATTGCAGCGCAAGGTTCACGTGAATCGGATTTCGAGAGGCGAGATCGTTTTTGATGCTCTGGATTATTAGCTTGATGAGATCACTGTTTGTGTTCACTAAGACTGATATGAAGAGATAACCCTGAAAAATGTAGTTTTTAATAAGACTTTCATTTAGTAAACTGTAAAACAAGAGGTTATTCACTTCGGAAATCATGTTCAAAATTCAGAATTACGAAAATCCTATGAAGATTTATAAGATTCCGGAGATCCCAAGATTCAGGGACTTGAAAAACAGTTTCAAATCTCGCCGGAGATTTCGAAAATCTTTAAAATCTTCAAAAAAATTCAGGATAAATTTATAAGACTTCAACAAATATTCAAGTTAAATTCAAAAGAAGTCAAATGAATTGGAAAAATATTAAAGACCAAAAAAATTCCATTGATTTCCGTAAAATTGGTATGAATTTAGAGGAATTCAGGGGAAACGAAAAGAATTCGTTGAAATTCACAAAAGTTCAAAGTGAATAAAATTTTTTTTTTTAAACTTCGTTGAATTCAGTAACTTTGAAATAAGCTTAGGAAAACTAAAGGGAATTCAAAATAATTTGATGAAATGCCTAAGAATTCAAGGTAAGGTTAAAAGACTTCAGGATGAATTAAATAAATTTTTTTTAATTAAAAAAAATCCATTGAATTTAATAGAATTGAGTAAATTTAGAAGAATTCAAGTAAATTAAGAAAATTCAAGAGAATTCTAAGGAATTTGAAAGAATTCAGGATGAATTAAACAAAATTCAAATCTCTTCAAACCTTTAAACCGTACTAATTTCTAACCCAAGAAGTGACGAATGACTATAAAACAATTCAAGTTAAATTCAAAAGAATTCAAATGAATTGGGAAATTTTAAAGATAAAAAAAATTCCATTGATTTTCGTAAAATTGGTATGAGTTTAGAGGAATTCAGGGGAAACGAGAAGAATTCGTTAAAATTCACAACAATTCAAAAAGAATAAAAAAAATTAAAAATAAAGTTTAAAAAAAAATTTTTATATGGAAAACCTTCATTGAATTCAGTAACTTTGAAATTAGCTTCGAAAAACTGAAGGGAATTCAAAAGAATTTGACGAAATGCCTAAGAATTCAAGGTAAAGTTAAAAGACTTCAGGATTAATTAAATAAAAATTTTTTTTAATTGAAAAAGATCCATTGAATTTAATAGAATTGAGTAAATTTAAAAGAATTCAAGTAAATTAAGAAAATTCTACGGAATCTGAAAGAATTCAGGATAAATTAAAAAAAAATCAAATCTCTTCAGACCTTTGAAACCCTATTAATTTCTAACCCAAGAAGTGACTAATGACTACAAAATAATTCAAGTGTAATTCAAAAGAATTCAAATGAATTGGAAAACTTTTAAAGACCAAAAAAATTCCATTGATTTTCGTAAAATTGGAACGAATTTAGAGGAATTCAGGGGGAAACGAGAAGAATTCGTTGAATTTCACAAAAATTCAAAGTGAATACAAAAAATTAAAAAAAATTTTTTAAAAATTTTAAATATGAAAAAATTTCATTGAATTCAGTAACTTTGAAATAAGCTTAGAGAAATTCAAGGGAATTTAAAAGAATTTGATGAAATGCCTAAGAAGTCAAGGTGAGGTTAAACGAATTTAGGATCAATTAAATAAAAACTTTAAAAAATTTAAAAAAATCCATTGAATTAAAAAAATTCAAGAGAATCCCAAGGATTTTAAAAGAATTCAGGGTGAATTAAAAAAAATCAAATCTCTTCAGACCTTTAAACCGTACTAATTTCTAACCCAAAAAGTCACTAATGACTACAAAACAATTCAAGTTAAATTCAGAAGAATTCAAATGAATTGGAAAAATTTTAAGGATCAAAAGAATTCCATTGATTTCCGTAAAATTGGAATGAATTTAGAGGACTTCAGGGGAAACGAGAAGAATTCGCTGAAATTCATAAAAATTCAAAGTGAATTTTGAAAAAGTTCAAATTAATTGAAAACAACGTAAAAATATGAAAACAATACATTTAATTCAGTAACTTTGAAATGAGCTTAGAAAAATGCGAAGGAATTCAAAAGAATTTTATGAAATGCCTAAGAATTCAAGGTGAGGTTAAAAGACTTCAGGATCAATTAAATAAAAACTTTTAAAAACTAAAAAAAAAAATCCATTGAATTGAATAGAATTCAGTGAATGTAGAAGAATTCAAGCAAATTAAAAATATTCAAGAGAATTCCAAGGAATTTAAAAGAATTCAGGGTGCATTACAAAAGAAAAAGTCAAATCTCTTCAAACCTTTGAAATCGTACTAATCTCTAACCCAAGAAGTGACTAATGACTATAAAACAACTCAAGTTAAATTCAAAAGAATTCAAATGAATTGGAAAAATTTAAAGATCAAAAAAATTCCATTCATTTCCGTAAAATTGGAATGAATTTAGAGGAATTCAGGGGAAAACGAGAAGAATTCGTTGAATTTCACAAAAATTCAAAGCGAATAACAAAAAATTAAAATAAATTGAAAAAAATTTAAAAATATGAAAAAACTTAATTGAATTCAGTAACTTTGAAATAAGCTTAGAGAAATTCAAGGGAATTCAAAAGAATTTGATGAAATGCCTAAGAATTCAAGGTGAGGTTAAACGAATTTAGGATCAATTAAATAAAAACTTTAAAAAATTTTAAAAATCGATTGAATTAAAAAAATTCAAGAGAATCCCAAGGATTTTAAAAGAATTCAGGGTGAATTAAAAAAATAAAATCTCTTCAAACCTTTAAACCGTACTAATTTCTAGCGCAAGAAGTGACTAATGACTACAAAACAATTCAAGTTGAATTCAAAAGAATTCAAATGAAGTGGAACAATTTTAAAGATCAAACAAATTTCATTGATTTTCGTAAAATTGGAAAAAATATGAAAAAGCTTCATTGAATTCAGTAACATTGAAATAAGCTTAGGAAAATTTAAGGGAATTCAAAAGAATTTGATGAAATGCCTAGGAATTCAAGGTAAGGTTAAAAGACTTCAGGATTAATTAAATATTTTTTTTTTTTAATTAAAAAAAAATCCATTGAATTTAATAGAATTGAGTAAATTTAGAAGAATTCAAGTAAATTAAGAAAATTCAAGAGAATTTGAAAGAATTCAGGGTGAATTAAAAAATTTCAAATCTCTTCAAACCTTTAAAACCGTATTAATTTCTAACCCAAGAAGTGACTAATGACTGCAAAATAATTCAAGTGAAATTCAAAAGAATTCAAATGAATTGGAAAATTTTTTTAAAGATAAAAAAAATTCCATTGATTTTCGTAAAATTGGAATGAATTTGGAGGAATCCAGGGGAAACGAGAAGAATTTGTTGAAATTCACAAAAACTCAAAAGTAAATAAAAAAAAATGAAAACAAATTGAAAACAATTTAAAAATATGAAAAAACTTCATTGAATTCAGTAACTTTGAAATAAGCTTAGAAAAATTCAAGGGAATTCAAAAGAATTTGATGAAATGCCTAAGAATTCAAGGTGAGGGTAAAAGATTTTGGGACCAATTGAATAAAAAATTGTAAAAATTAAAAAAAAATTAACGAGAATCCCAAGGAATTGAAAAGAATTCAGGGTGAATCAAAAAAATTCAAATCTCTTCAAACCTTTGAAACCGTACTAATTTCTAACCCAAAAAGTCACTAATGACTACAAAACAATTCAAGTTAAATTCAGAAGAATTCAAATGAATTGGAAAAATTTTAAGGATCAAAAGAATTCCATTGATTTCCTTAAAATTGGAATGAATTTAAAGGGATTCAGGCAAAACGAGAAGAATTCGTTGAAATTCTTAAAAATTCAAAGTGAATTTTGAAAAAGTTCAAATTAATTGAAAACAATGTAAAAATATGAAAAAAACTACATTTAATACAGTGACTTTGAAATGAGCTTAGAAAAATTGAAGGGAATTTAAAAGAATTTGATGAAATGCCTAAAAATTTAAGGTAAGGTTAAAAGAATTGAGTATCAATTGAATAAAAACTTTAAAAAATTCAAAAAATCCATTGAATTAAATAGAATTCAGTGAATTTCGAAGAAATCAAGTAAATTAAAAATATTCAAGAGAATTCCAAGGAATTAAAAAGAATTCAGGGTGAATTACAGAAAAAAATCAAATCTCTTCGAACCTTTGAAATCATACTAATTTCTAACCCAAGAAGTGACTAATGACTACAAAATAATTCAAGTTAAATTAAAAAGAATTCAAATGAATTGGAATAAATTTTTAAATAAAAAAATTCCATTGATTACAATAAAATTGGAGTGAATTTAAAGAAATTTAAGGGAAACGAGAATTAGATGAAGTTCATGAAAATTCTAAGTGAATTGAAAAAATATTAAAGGTAAATTCAAAAGAATTGAAATGAATTGGAAAAATTTTGAAGATCAACAAAATTCCATTGATTTCCCTAAAATTGGAATGAATTCAGAGGAATTCAGGGGAAGCAACAAGAATTCGTTGAAATTCATAAAAATTCAAGGTGAATTAAAAAATATTCAAGTTAAATTCAACAGAATTCAAATGAATTGGAAACATTTTAAAGATCAAAAAAATTCCATTGTTTTCCGTAAAATTGGAATGAATTTACGGGAAACGGGAAAAATTCGTTGAATTTAAAAAAAATTAAGTGTGAATTCAAAAAATTCAAATAAATTGAACAAAATTCAAATAAATTAAAAACAATTTAAAAATATGAAAAAACTTCATTGAATTCAGTAAATTTGAAATGAGCTTAGAAAAACTGAAGGGAATTCAAAAGAATTTTATGAAATGCCTAAGAATTCCAGGTGAGGTTAAACGAATTTAGGATCAATTAAATAAAAACATTAATTTTTTAAATAAAATCCATTGAATTTAATAGAATTGAGTGAATTTAGAAGAATTTAAGTACATTAAACAAATTCAAGAGAATTCCAAGGAATTTAAAAGAATTCAGGATGAATTATTAAGAATTCAGGGTGAATTCCAAAAAAATAATTGCAAATTTCTTCAAATCTTTGAAATCCTACTAATTTCTAACTAAAAAAGTGACTAATCACTACAAAACAATTCAAGTTAAATTCAAAAGAATTCAAATGAATTGAACAAAATTTTTATATTACAAAAATTAAATTTATTACAATAAAATTTGAGTGAATTTAGAGAAATTTAAGGGAAAGGAGAAAAGAATTAGATGAAATTCATAAAAAAAATCGAGCTGAATTTAAAAAGCAAACAAGTGAATTGAAAACAATTCAAAAATATGAAAAAAATTAATTGAACTGAGTAGAATTGAGTTAATTTAGAAGAATTCAAAAGAATTTGAGAGAATTCACGATAAATTAATAAGAATTCAGGGAAAATTCCAAATGAATTGCGAAAAATATTTGAAAATCTCTTCAAATCTTTGAGGCCCTACGAAATCCCTCACTTTTTGTTAATAAAATCTATGGAATCCACTAAAATATTAAAATCCCTTAAAATTATTAAAACCTTTGGAAATCCCTTGAAATTGTTTAAATCTCTTGAAAATGCCTTGGAATTTTTTTAAATACCGTAACATATTTCAAAGTCTCTGAAATCCCTTCAAACTATTGAAATAAATATCATTTGAAATTTCCTAAATAATTTCAAATCTTTTGATATTTTTTGAAATCCCTTGAAACATTTTAAGGCCATTGAAAACGCCTGAGAATCTTTTAAAGTACCTTAAAATATTGCAAATCCTTTGAAATCCTATTAAATTACTGAAATTAATTTAAAAAATACCGGTAATCTTTTAAAATAACCTAAAATATTTTAAATCCTTTAAAATCCTTTAAAATTGTTTAAAGCCCTTGAAAATGTCTAGGTTTTTGGAAAAATACCGTTAAATATTTCGTTATCCTCAGAAGTAATTAAATAAAAACTTAAAAAGTTAAAAAATCCATTGAATTAAGCAGAATTGAGTAAATTTAGAAGAATTCAAGTGAATTAAAAAAATTAAAAAGAATTCTAAAGAATTAAAAGAATTCAGGATAAATTGATAAGAATTCAGGATCAATTGAATAAAAACTTTTTAAAAATTCAAAAAAAATCCATTGAATTAAGCAAAATTGACTAAATTTAGAAAAATTCAAGTGAATTAAAAAAATTAAGAGAATTTAAAGAATTCAGGGTAAATTAATAAGAATTCAGGGTGAATTCCTAAAAATAATTTCAAATCTCTTCAAATCTTTGAAACCCTACTAATTTCTAACAAAAAAATTAACTAATGACTACAAAAGAATTCAAATGAATTGGAAAATTTTTAATATGAAATCAGGGCAAATTCCAAATGGATTGCAAAAAAATGTGAAAATCTCTGGAAATTTTTGAATATTTCCAGAAATTATGAAAAAATTATTAAAATACCTTGAGAGTTTTTAAAATCCCTTAAAATTATTGGAATCCTAGGAAACCTTAAAAATCCCATGAAATCTGTAAAATCGTTCCATATCTTCCCAAAATTCCAGAAAATTATTTATCCTAAATTATTTCAAATGCCTTGAAATCCCTTCAAATTAATGAAATTATTTCAAAATACCTTGGAATCTTGTAAAATACCCGAAAATATTTCAAATCCCTTGATATCTCATTAAATTACTGAAATCAATTCAAAAATTACTTGGAATTGTTCAAAACAATCTAAAATATTTCAAATCCTTTGATCACTTTATCAATTGATCCTCAGGATCAATTAAATAAAAACTTTTAAAAATTCAAAAGAAATCCATTGCATTGACTAAAATTGACTAAATTTTTAAGAATTCAAGTGAATTAAAAAAATGAAAAGAATTTAAAAGAATTCAGAATAAATTATTAGGAATTCAGGGTGAATTCCAGAAAATAATGTCAAATCTCTCAAAATCTTTGAAACCCTACGAAATACCTCACTTCTCTTAAATAAATGATTTAAAATTCACTAAAATATTCTTGAATCTCGTGAAATTTTATGAAATCTAAATAAAATCTGGATAAATTAAATAAAAACTTTAAAACATTAAAAATAAAATACATTGAATTTACTAGAATTGAGTAAATTTAAAAGAATTCAAGTGAATTAAAAAGAATCGAACGAATTTAAAAGAACGCATCCAAATCTCTTCAAATTTTCGGATCGCGGGATTTGAATAATTCCAAAAGTGAATAACTTCTCGCTATAAAATAAAACGGATATTAAGGCGTCAAACATAAATAAAGTCACGCATTTAGTAGGAAAATTCAGTTACAATTAGGGAATTTTCTATAATACATTGTATCTAAAAATTTCGAATCTTCAGAGTGTCTAGCGTATCTTAAAAAAAAATTTCAGGCCCTTTCCAGGTTTTCTGGGACAAAAAAAAATACATTTTTCTAGGTAAATTTCTCATATTCCCTAAAATCTGATTTTATAGTGAAAAAACCGTTTTTTGGTGATTGTTCATTTCATCACGGTGAAAAATCACGAAGCCACAATCGACAATATTTCAAAGTTTCTCATTTTTTCAACTTTAACAACAATTTAATGACATTTTTTAAATCCAACGTTTCTTTGTTAATATTATCAAAACGAGTTTAATTCCGCGTGTAATGAGTTTTTTTGATTAACGAATTTTAAGCTAACTCAAATTTAATTTTCAATAAAATAATTAAATTTTCGAAATAATAGTTGAATTTTTAACCAAATTTTCGAATATGCAATCTACCAAGATGAATTTTCGACCAAATGATCGAATTTTAAACAAAAAAATTAAACTTCAACTAAAAACAGTTGCATTTTCAACGAAATAATTTTTTTTTTTTAGAAGACAGTTTAATTATCAACAAAAAAGGTGAATTTTAAATTCAAAAGGACGAATTTTTTGTACAAATTGACGAATTTTCCACAAAATAGTTGAATTTTCAACCAAAATATTGAGTTTTTAACAGAAAACTTGACATTTTAACACAAGATTGGAATTTTCTACCACAAAAATCAATTCTGAACCAAATAGTCGAATTTCGAAGCAAAAAATATTTAGCTACAACCAAAAACAGAGTGCAGTTTTTAGAACAAAAAATTAAATTTTCAACAAAAATCTGAATTCTCAAGGAAAAATGAAATAGTCGATACTGCAACAACAAGAAAGTACGAATTTTCAACAAAATAATTACATTTTCAATAAAAGTTGCACTTGCAAAAAAAAATAAATAAAATTTTCAAAAAAATAGTTGCATTTTTAACCAAATAGTTGAATTTTCAACCTAATTTTCAATTTTTAAGCGATAAATTTTCAGTAAAAAAAATATAAACAAAATAGTTTAATTTCCAAACCGAGATAAATTTTCAATTGAAATGATTAATTTTTAACCAACAAAAAACAAGAATTTTTAAGAAAGTAGTACAACATTTAACCCAGAAGTTAATTTTCTAACCAAATAGACGAATTTGCAATAAATACAAGATTTTTCAGTGAAGAAAGAAAAAAATTTCATCCAAATTGTTGAACTTTTAAGCCAAAAGACGATTTTTTCGTGAAATAGTTGCATTTTCAATCCAAAAATATAAATTTTCAACAGAAAAGTTCATTTTAAACCAAACAGTTGGAGTTTTAACCAAAAAAGAGGAAATGTCAACCAAAAAGATTACTTTTCTACCAACAATAACGAATTTTTAATGAAAAAGGTCAATTCCCAAAAAAAATGAAAGTTACATTTTCAGGTAAAAAATAAACTTTTAATAAAAAAAAAGAATCTGCAACAAAATAGTTAAATTTTCAACCAAAGAAATAAATATTGAAAGAAAAAAATTATTTTTAACAAAGTGTTTAAACTTTTCCCTAAGTAGTTAAATTCTCAATAAAAAAAAAATTTTCAGCCAAAAACAGAATAGTTTCATTTTGAATAAAAAAGATCAAATTTCTACCATAAGAGATGAATTAGCAAACCTAATAGACGAATATTCAACAAAAAACGTGAATTTTCTACCAAGAAAGATTTTTCAGTCCATGGAGAAAAAAATTCCAACCAAATTGTTGAATTTTCAAGTTAAAAAGACGAATCCTTTACAAAATAGTTTAATTTTCAACCAGAAAATGTGGATTTTAAACCAAAAAGTTCATTTTCAACAAAATAGTTGAATTTTCTACCAAAATAATAAAATTTGTAACCCAAAAAGAAAAATGTTCAACAAAATAGTTGAATTTTCAAGCCAAAAAGACGAATCCTTTACAAAATAGTTAAATTTTCAACCAAATAGTTGGATTTTCTACCAAAATAATAAAATTTGTAACCCAAAAAGAAAAATTTTCAACAACAAAGTTGAATTTTTCAGCCAAATCACGGATTTTTTACAAAACAGTTGAATTTTCAACCGGAAAATGTGAATGTTCAACCAAATGGTTGAATTTTCTACCAAAAAGTTAATTTTCAACCAAATAGTTGGATTTTCTACCGAAATAATAAAATTTGTAACCCAAAAAGAAAAATGTTCAACAAAATAGTTGAATTTTCAAGCCAAAAAGACGAATCCTTTACAAAACAGTTGAATTTTCAACCGGAAAATGTGAATTTTGAACCAAAAATTCATTTTCAACCAAATAGTTGAATTTTCTACCAAAATAATAAAATTTGAAGCCCAAAAAGAAAAATGTTCAACAAAACAGTTGAATTTTTCAGCCAAAAACTTGAATTTTTGACAAAAAAGTTGCATTTTAAAACGGAAAATGTGAATTTTCAACCAAAAAGATCATTTTCAACAAAATAGTTGATTTTTCTACCAAAATAACATTTTAAACTCAAAACGAAAAACTTTCAACAAAAAAGTTGAATTTTCAACCAAATAGATGAATTTTCTACCAAAATAATAAAAATTTTAAGCCAAAAAAGAAAAATGTCCAACAAAAAAGTTGAATTTTTCAGCCAAAAACACGAATTTTTTACAAAACAGGTGTATTTTCAACCAAAAAGTTTATTTGAACCAAATAATTAAATTTTTTACCAAAATAATAAGATTTGAAACCCAAAATGAAAAACTTTGAGCAAAAAAGTTGAATTTTTCAGCCATAAACACGAATTTTTAACAAAATAGTTGAATTTTCAACCAAAAAGTTTATTTGAACCAAATAATTGAATTTTTACCAAAATAATAAGATTTGAAACCCAAAATGAAAAACTTTGAGCAAAACAGGTGAATTTTTCAGCCATAAACACGAATTTTTTACAAAACAGTTGAATTTTTAACTAAAAACGATCAATTTTCAACCAATAATGGAATATTTAAAGTTTCAGTTGAAAAATTTAATATTCAACCAAAAGAAAACGAATGTTCGACAAAATAGTTCAATCTAACAACCAATAAAATGAATTTTCAACACAATAATTAAACTTTCAACAAACGAGATGAATCTAAAAAAATTTTTTTTTTTTTAATAAAGTAGTTAAACCTTTATCCAAATAATTGATTTTTCTACCAAAAAATATGAGTTCTCAACGAATAATGTAATAGTAGAAATTTCAAACAAAAAGAATGACTTTAATAAAATTATTGAATTTGCAACCAACTAATAAAATTCTTAATAAAAATTACAATCTTCAGGAGGAAACTCCTTTTTCAATTTTTCATTTTCTCTGACCATTAATATTCAAAGACCAGAATTTTAATCTCGTAACATTTTCAACATATGTCTAATAAACAGAAAAAAAAACTATTTCAAATCAAAACTTAAAAATTTCAAATTTGTTATCCTTTGCAGTTATTTAAAGTGCCTCTTACAGAAATTTCTATCAATATATTGACAGCAACAAATTGTTAGATTTAAAAAAATGTCATTAAATTGTTCTTTAAGCTGAAAAAAAATCAGGAATAAATGAGAAACTTTGAAATATTTTCTTCGTGATTTTCACCGTGATCAAATGAACAATGTATTGTTAAAAAGGTGTGTTTTTCTACTTCCAAACAAAACTAAAAATTAGAAATCAAATACTGACCAAAAAATGCTTCCTATTAAAAAATTAAAAAAAACTATTTTTTCTTTAAGGGAATAAAAATTCTAGAATAATGAGCAAAATTCAAGGATTTCCAGGACGCTAGACACCCTGGAATCTTGTCGGCCGTTGGATGTTGGGTAAAAATTTAAAATATTAGCGTGACGTTATTTATGGACGAGGCCTAATTTAAAAAATTCTAGTTACAATTTGTTTCTCTGAGTATTTGTTGGATGAGAGGAGGTTGACTGCTTCCATGTGCCCAAAATCGATGTCGTGGCCCAAGAGAAAAATGAAGAGAAGCTTGCAGACATACTTCTTTTTCTGGTAACCATCGAGTGTTTTATCCCCTTTGAATTTCCCTCTTATGTTCGCCAATTCCTTGTTTATCCTCTTGATTTCTGCCTCCTTACTCTTACCTGCAATTATCAAATTTAGAATCAAGATCTGGAATCAGTTTTCAATTTTAGTAAGGGGTCATCCAAATAAGACGAATTTTCAACAAACTACATGAATTTTGAACTAAAAAATATCAACTTTCAAGGAAAAATCGAATAGTTAAATTTACAGTTAAAAAATTAATTTTCGACAAAAAAACACAACAAATTTTCCACAAAATAGTTCAAATTTCAGACAAAAAGATGACCTTTCAACCAAGAAGATGAATCTTCTACCAAAAAAATCGAATTTCAACAAAATACATTAATTTTTAACCAAATTGTTGAATTTTCAACTAAGAAGGATGAATTTTTAAGCAGGATAGGAATATTTACATTTTCAGTTAAAAAAATTAATTTTCAACCCAAACGAAAGCGAATTTTCAACTAAAATTATGAATCTTCAACCAAAAAAGTTAATTGTTAACCAAATAGTTCAATTTTTAACCATGAAGATAAATTTTCAACCAGCAAGATTAATTTTCTACTAAAAAACGAATTTTCGATCAAAAAGGATGATTTTTTAACAAGATAATTAAGTTTTCAACCCAATAATAAATTTTTTAACAAAATAATGTTCTACGAAAGAAAAATTAATTTTCAACTACAACAAACGAATTTTCAACAATATAGACGCAATTTTTAACCAAGAAAGATCTTTCAATGCATGAAGAAAAAAAATTTGGTCCAAAACGTTGAATTTTCAAACCAAAAAGTCTAGTTTTCTAGAAAACAGTTAAATTTGTAGCCCAAAAATATGAATTTTCATCAAAAGACATTAATTTTACACCTAATTATTTAATTTTTTAACCAAAAAGACGAATTTTTAACAAAATACATAAATTTTCAACCAAAAAGGATGATTTTTTAACAATATAATTAAATTTTGAACTAAATGAAATTTTTAACAAAAGAAAAATAAATTTCAACAACAAAAAAGAACGAATTTTCAACAAAATAGTCGAAATTTTCAACCAAAAGATTTTAATTTTAAATCAAAAACATTTAAATTCTAATAAGACAGATTATATTTCAAATTAAAAAGAAGAATTTTCAACCAAGAGGGATCTTTCAGGTAATAAAGAAAAAAAATTTGATAAAAAATGTTGATTTTTCAAGCCAAACAGTCGAATTTCCTAGAAAACAGTTGAATTTGTAACCCGAAAATATGAATTTTTAACAAAATACATGCATTTTAAGCTAAAAATATCAACTTTCAAGGAAAAATCGAATAGTTAAATTTACAGTTAAAAAATTAATTTTCGACAAAAAAACACAACAAATTTTCCACAAAATAGTTCAAATTTCAGACAAAAAGATGACCTTTCAACCAAGAAGATGAATCTTCTACCAAAAAAATCGAATTTCAACAAAATACATTAATTTTTAACCAAATTGTTGAATTTTCAACTAAGAAGGATGAATTTTTAAGCAGAATAGGAATATTTACATTTTCAGTTAAAAAAATTAATTTTCAACCCAAAAGAAAGCGAATTTTCAACTAAAATTATGAATCTTCAACAAAAAAAGTTAATTGTTAACCAAATAGTTCAATTTTTAACCATAAAGATAAATTTTCAACCAGCAAGATTAATTATCTACTAAAAAAAACGAATTTTCAATCAAAAAGGATGATTTTTTAACAAGATAATTAAATTTTCAACCCAATAATAAATTTTTTAACAAAATAATGTTCAACGAAAGACAAATTAATTTTCAACAAAATAGTCGAAATTTTCAACCAAGAAAGATCTTTCAGTGCACAAAGAAAAAAAATTTGGTCCAAAACGTTGAATTTTCAAACCAAAAATTCGAGTTTTCTAGAAAACAGTTAAATTTGTAGCCCGAAAATATGAATTTTCATCAAAATACATTAACTTTACACCTAATTATTTAATTTATTTACTAAAAAGACGACTTTTTAACAAAAAACATGAACTTTCAACCAAAAAGAATGACTTTTTTAATAATATAATTAAATTTTGAACTAAATAATAAAATTTATAACAAAATAATTTTCAACAAAAGAAAAATGAATTTTCAACAAAATAGTCGAAATTTTCAACCAAAAAAGATTTTAATTTTGAATCAAACCCATTTAAATTCTAATAAGACAGATTATATTTCAAATTAAAAAGAAGAATTTTCAACCAAGAGTGATCTTTCAGGTAATACAGAAAAAAAAAATTGGTAAAAATATCTTTTTTTCAAGGCAAACAGTCGAATTTTCTAGAAAACAGTTGCATTTCTAACCCGAAAATATGAATTTTCAAAAAAATACATGCATTTTAAGCTAAAAAATATCAACTTTCAAGGAAAAATCGAATAGTTGAAGTTACAGTTAAAAAATTAATTTTTAACAAAAAAACAAACAAATTTTCAACAAAATAGTTCAAATTTCAAACAAAAAGATGAATCTTCTACCAAAAAAGTCGAATTTTAAGAAAATACATTGATTTTTAACCAAATTGTTGAATTTTCAACTAAGAAGGATGAATTTTTAAGCAGAACAGGAATATTTACATTTTCGGTTAAAAAAAATTAATTTTCAACCAAAAATAAAGCGAATTTTCAACTAAAACGATGAATCTTCAACCAAAAAAGTTAGTTGTTAACCAAATAGTTCAATTTTTGACAATAAAGATAAATTTTCAACCAGCAAGATTAATTTTCTACTAAAAAAAAAACGAATTTTCAATTAAAAAGGATGATTTTTTAACAAAATAATGTTCAACGAAAGAAAAATTAGTTTTCAACAACAAAAAACGAATTTTCAACAAAATAGTCGAAATTTTCAACCAAAAAAGATTTTAATTT
>CAKNYM010046521.1:46505-58115 GCA_932195095.1 Andricus curvator | reverse complement strand
AAAAAAAGATCATTTTTAACCAAATAGTTGAATTTTATACTAAAATAGTTGAATTTTCCACCCAAAAAGATCAATTTTCAGCAAAAAAGAAAGTTAAATTTTCAGATAAAAAAAAATAATTTTGACATAATAAACTTTTAATCAAAGAAATAAATTTTTAAGAAACTAGTTAAATTTTCAACCAAGAAAGATTTTTCAGCCAAGAAAGAAAAAAAATTCAACCAAATTGTTGAATTTTCAAGTAAAAAAAAGATTATTTTTAACCAAATAGTTGAATTTTATACTAAAATAGTTGAATTTTCAACCCAAAAAGATCAATTTTCAGCAAAAAAGAAAGTTAAATTTTCAGATAAAAAAAAATAATTTTGACATAATACTTCAACTTTTAATCAAAGAAATAAATTTTTAAGAAACTAGTTAAATTTTCAACCAAGAAAGATTTTTCAGCCAAGAAAGAAACAAAATTCAACCAAATTGTTGAATTTTCAAGTAAAAAAAAAAAAAGAATTTTCTACAAAACAATTGAATTTTTAACAAAAAAAAAAGATCATTTTTAACCAAATAGTTGAATTTTATACCTAACCAGTTGAATTTTATACTAAAACAGTTGAATTTTCAACCCAAAAAGAAAATTTTTCACCAAAAATGAAAAAGTTAAACTTTCAGATGAAAAAAAAAAATTTTGACATAATAGTTCAACTTTCAAAGAAATAAATTTTTAAGAAACTAGTTAAATTTTCAAGCAAGAAAGATCTTTCAGTTAATGAACAAATTTCGTCTAAAACGTTGAATTTTTAAGCTAAAAATTCGAGTTTTCTGAAAAACAATTGAATTTTCAACCCGAAAATATGAAATTGGAACAAAAAAAGTTCATTTTCAAACAAAGAAAGATTTTTCAGCCAAGAAAGAAAAAAAATTCAACCAAATTGTTGAATTTTCAAGTAAAAAAGACGAATTTTCTACAAAACAGTTGAATTTTTAACAAAAAAAGATCACTTTTAACCAAATAGTTGAATCTTATACCTAACCAGTTGAATTTTACACTAAAATAGTTGAATTTTCAAGCCAAAAAGATAAATTTTCACAAAAAATGAACAAGTTAAATGTTCAAATAAAAAAAAAAAATTTGACATAATAGTTCAACTTTCAATCAAAGAAATACATTTTTAAGAAACTAGTTAAATTTTCAACGAAGAAAAATCTTTCAGTTAATAAACAAATTTCGTAGATAAAAAGTCGAGTTTTCTACAAAACAGTTTTATTTTCAACCCGAAAATATGAATTTGGAACAAAAAAAGTTCATTTTCAACCAAGAAAGATTTTTCAGCCAATTAAGAAAAAAATTCAACCAAATTGTTGAATTTTCAAGTAAAAAAGACGAATTTTCTACAAAGCAAAGCAGTTGATATTTTAACAAAAAAGATCATTTTTAACCAAATAGATGAATTTTATACCTAAACAGTTGAATTTTCAACAAAAAAAGATAATTTTTAACGAAATAGTTTAATTTTATACCTAACCAATTGAATTTTACACTAAAATAGTTGAATTTTCAAACCAAAAAGATAAATTTTCACCACTAATTAAAAAGTTAAATTTTCAGATAAAAAAAATAATTTTGAAATAATAATTCAACTATCAATCAAAGAAATTTTTAAGAAACTAGATAAATTTTCAACCAAAGAGATAAATTTTGAACCAAGAAAAATCTTTCCGTTAATAAACAAATTTCGTCCAAAACGTTGAATTTTCAAGTAAAAAAGACGAATTTTCTACAAAACCTTTGAATTTAAAAAAAAGATCATTTTTAACCAAATACTTGAATTTTATTCTAAAATATTTGAATTTTATACTAAAATAGTTGAATTTTCAACCCAAAAAGATAAATTATCACAAAAAATGAAAAAGTTAAATTTTCAGATAAAAAAATAATTTTGACATAATAGTTCAACTTTCAATCAAAGAAATAAATTTTTAAGAAACTAGTTAAATTTTCAACTAAAGAGATAAATTTTCAACCAAGAAAGATCTTTCAGGTAATAAAAAAATTTCGTCCAAAACGTTGAATTTTCAAGTCGAGAATGACAAAAATGTCGACCAAAATGTTGAATTTTCGACTACAATTATGAATTTTCAACCAAAAAATGAATTTTCAGCCAGGACAATAATTTTCTATTAAAAATGACGAAATTTCAAACAAAATAAGTGAATTTTCAACTAAAAAATATTAATTTTATGGAATGGTCAAATTTTCAACAATTAGATCATGTTCAACGAAGAAAGATGAATTTTCCACCATAAAAGATCAATTTTTAAACCAAAAGAGAGATTTCTTTAAAAGACAGTAGAATCATTAACCTGAAAAGTTTAATTTTCAAAAATTAGACCATTTTAAACGAAGAAAGATTAATTTTCCACCAAAAAATATCACTTTTCCACAATAAAAGATGAATTTTCAATCCAAAAAGATGAATGTTGAAAAAAAAACAGTTGCATTTTTGACCAAAAAAGAGTACTTTTGAACAAAATAATTGAATTTTCAACCATAAAACATTAAAACATATATTTTAAATACACAAAAGACAAATTTTCTATCCAAAAAGATAGATGTCGAGTTTTCTACAAAACAATTGAACTTTCTATCCGAAAATATGAATTTTGAACAAAAAAAGTTAATTTTCAACCAAGAAAGTTGAATTTCTAAGAAAGAAAGTTGAATTTTTTAACCAAGAAAGATTTTTCAATCAAGAATGAATAAAATTTAACCAAAATGTTGAATTTTCAAGCCAAAAAGATGAATTTTCTACAAACAGTTGAATTTTCACTAAAAAAAGAACATTTTTCACCACATAGTTGAATTTTACACCAAAATAGTTGAATTTTCAGTAAAAAAACGCAACTTTCACGAAAAATGGAATAGTTAAATTTTCAGATAAAAAAAATAATTTTCAGTTTAAAAATTAATTTTTGACATAATATTTCAACTTTCAACACAAAAAATAAATTTTTAATTAAAATTATGAATCTTTAACGAAACCAATGAATTTGAAAGAAACTAGTTAAATTTTCAACCAAGAAAATTAACTTTTGAACAAAAAAGTAGAATTTCAACAAAATGCATTAATTTTTAACCAAAACAGGAATAGATCAATTTTCAGCTAAAAAAGTTAATTTTCCACCAAAAAAAAGTTAATAAATTAATAAATAAATTAATAATAATTAAATTTTTAACCATCATGATTAATTTTTTATTAAAAAAGACTATTTTCAACAAAATAAACAGTTTTTCCACTAAAAAGATAAATTTTCAAAAAAAAAACAAGATTAAGTTTTGACTAAAGAAACGATTTTTCATATTTCAACTAAAACAGATAAATTTTTAAACCAGCAAGATTAATTTTGTACTAAAAAGACGCTTTTTTAACAAAATACATTAATTTTACACAAAATTACTTGATTTTTTAAAGAAAAAGATGAATTATCAATCAGTACGATTAATTTTCAACTAAAAAAGATACATTTTAAACCAAAAAGATTAAGTTTCTATTAAAAAAACGATTTTTCAACAAAATACATGCATTTTCCAGCAAAAAGTCTGACTTTTTAACAAGAGAATTAAATTTTCAACCAAATAATAAATTGTTAACAAAATAATTTTCAACAAACAAAAGAACGAATTTTCAACAAAGCAGTTGAAACTTTCAACCAAAACAGATTTAAATTTTTTAATCAAAAACAGTTTATTCAACCAAAAAATATGAATTTTGAACAAAATAATTGAATCCGCAATCAAAACAGATTAATTTTCAAC
This sequence comes from Andricus curvator, assembly GCA_932195095.1. Lineage (NCBI taxonomy): Eukaryota > Metazoa > Arthropoda > Insecta > Hymenoptera > Cynipidae > Andricus > Andricus curvator. The sequence goes on along the minus strand of CAKNYM010046521.1, from coordinate 54,304 downwards.
CATACAATTGCATTTTTGAGCAAAAACGGTTGATTTTTTACTAATACAGATAAAGTTTCAAACGAAGATAACGAATTTTCAACCAAGAAAGATTTTTTAGTTAATTAAAAAAAAAAAAATTTCGTCCAAAACGTTGAATTTTTAAGCCGAAAATATAATTTTTTAACAAAAAAGTTAATTTGCAACCAAGAAGGTTGAATTTTCAACCAAGAATGATTTTTCAGTCAAGAAAGAAAATAAATTCAACAAAACTGTTGTATTTTGAAGCCAAAAAGACAAATTTCTTCTTCAACCAAAAAATTAATTTTTAACCAAGGACAATAATTTTTACTGAAAAATGACGAAATTTCAACAAAAGACGTGAATTTGAACTACAAAATATCAATTTTTTCCCCTTTTCTTTTCGAAAAATATAGAAACCAAAAATTTATCAATTAAAATTTTGACTATCACATCCATTCTTGAATCTATTTACTTAAAGATTTATGAAATTTCTACATAATTCTTCTTTTTCGGTAAAACTTAATCTCCTTGGTTAAAAATTAATTCTCCACAATGAAAATTTATCTACTCAATTTTTGAAAAAATGGTCCCTTTTGGTTTAAAATTTCAACAATTATTTAAAACGAACAAAATATAGACATAAAATTAATCAAATAAAAATCTGGACGAAAATCAGATTTATTGTTCAAATTATTTAGTTGAAAATTTATGAAATTTGTTCAAAAATCTTCTTTTTCGGTAGAAAATCAATCTTCTTGGTTGAAAATTCAATTATTTGGTTAAACATTAATCTATTTTGTAGAAAATTTAACAATTTTGCAGAAAATCATATTTTTTTTTGTTAAAAATCAAGTATTTTGTTAAAAATTCAACTCCCTGGTTGAACGTTAAAATACTTTATTAAAAGTACATTTTTTGGTTAATGATTCATAACTATAGTTGAAAATTCGGGTTTTTTTTTGGTTAAAAATAATTTTTTAACTGAAAATTGAACTATTCTATCGAAAATTCGTTTTTTTGGTGGAGAATCAATTTTGTTGTTGTTAAAAATCAAGTATTTTGTTGAAAATTCGTCTTTGTTCGTTCAATCCATTTTCTAATTTTTAATTAAAATATTTTGCTGTTGAAATATCAGCTATCACAGTTTCTGTTGAAAATTAGTTTTTTTTTTGTTTAAAACCTAATTTTTTAACTGAAAATTTAACTATTTTGTTGAAAATTCAACTAATTGGTTATAAATAAACTTGATTGCTGTTAATTGATATTCTTGGGTCTTTTTTTTTGGTTTAAAAATTCGACAATTTATTTTAAAAATGTTAGAAACGAAAAAAATATAAACTAAAAATTAATAAAATAAAATTTTGACTAACATCACATCCATTCTTGAAACTATTTACTTAAAAATTTATGAAATTTCTACATAATTCTTCTTTTTCGGTAAAACTTAATCTCCTTGGTTAAAAATTAATTCTCCACAATGAAAATTTATCTACTCAATTTTTGAAACACTGGTCTTTTTTTTGCTTAAAAATTAAACAATGAATTAAAACGAACAAAATATAAACTAAAAATTAATCAAATACAAATCTGGACGAACATTACATCCATTGTTCAAATTATTTAGTTGAAAATTTATGAAATTTGTTCAAAATTCTTCTTTTTCGGTAGAAAATGAATCTTCTTGGTTGAAAATTCATCTTTTCGGTTGAAAACTCAATTATTTGGTTAAAAATTGATCTGTTTTGTACAAAATTCAACAATTTCGCAGAAAATCATCTTTTTTGGTTAAAAATCAAGTATATAATGGTATATAATAATTTTTTAAATGAAAATTGAACTATTCTATCAAAAATTCGTCTTTTTGGTAGCGAATCAATTTTTTTTTTGTTAAAAATCAAGTATTTTGTTGAAAATTTGTCTTTGTTCGTTAAATCCATTTATTTTTTATCAAAATCTTTTTTTGTTGAAATATCAGCTGTCACATTTTCTGTAGAAAATTCGTTTTTTTATTATTAAAAACTAATTTTTTAAGTGAAAATTTAACTATTTTGTAGAAAATTCAACTGATTAGTTTGAAATAAACTTTATTGTTATAAATTCATATTTTCGAGTTGAAAATTCAACTGTTTTATAGAAAAATTGATCTTTTTGGCTTAAAAATTCAACAATTTGGCACAAAATTCAAGTATTTGGTACAAAATTAAACTGTCCTGCAGAAAATTCTTTTTTGTTTTTTATCGAAAATTAATTCTTCTCGATAAAAATTTATCTACTTCATTTTTTGTTAAAAAATGATCTTTTTTGGTTTAGAAATTCAACTATTTACTTAAAAAATATTAGAAACGAGTAAATAGTGGTGTTAGTAGTGTAAAATAAAAATAAAAGGGCCTACAATTTCTGATGTCGGATATAAAAACGGCAAGCCCGCGCATTCCATCCCCTCGTACTGCCGGCATCTTGTCTCTCGTTGCTTAGAACCACCTGAAAAAAAAAAAAATATTCATTTTATAAAATATTTTTCAGATTGAACGTTACTCCATATTTTTACAAATCTTTCACTTCGAATTATATCATTTCTTTTTGAACCGATTTAAAAAAACTCCTTTTCTTCGTCCTGACTAGAAATTTTTATAAGTTAAAAATGATTTTTTTCATAAATGGATATGAACAAAATTTTTAAAAGGTTTGGAAATTATTTAAAAAATGACATTTATTCTGTTCGAAATAAATTACCAATTGAAAAAATAAATAAATCACTTATTCAACAAATCGAACAAGAGACTTAAACGCAACGAAACTTTGATAACCTTATCGCCCGTGATTAATAATTTTAACACTAACTTCATTACACCGATTGAATTAATTTCCTCATCCGAAAATAGCTAAATCCGTATTTCACAATATTAAATAAAAAAAGTAAAATTTATGACCCGAAAATAAAATATAGTAGAACAAAATGAGCCGAAAATGAGGTATTGAAAATCTAACTTTGAATTGTGAATTTTTTTCATGCTCTGGTTTCGTTGCATAAAATTATTCTTGAATAAAATAAAATCTTGAATAAAAATTCAGCTTTGAATTCTCTTAAATTAACCTTGAATACTCTCGAATTAACCTCTTTGAATTCCTTTAAATTATTTCAAGTTCTCTTGAACTAAACTTGAATTCTATCAAATTAATCTTAAATTCTGATAAAATATTTGAATTCTTTTAACTTTTTTTTAATTCTCTCGAATTAATCTGGAATTATTTTCAATTCTCTTTAATTTTTTCGAATTAATCTTGAATTCCTTTGAGAAACTAGTGTTAGAAAATAAATTTAAGTAAACCAAAATTAAAAAGTAGGTAAAATTCGACCAACACGAAACTTAAACATTTTTATGACAATAAAAATCGGCCCGGAAAGTGAGCTCATTCTTCGCAAAGTTCAATGAAAACTAAACAAATAAATAGAACCGAAAATCGAAAACCATTTCGAAATACCTAAAAACCCTTCGAAATATTATAGCACCTATCTACTTCCAAATTCGGGGTTTTATCCCGAATTACCCTTTCAATTCCAAATAAAAATTATCGTTCTCCTAAAATATTTTGAATTTATTCAAAACGTTCAAATTCCTTTCAATTATTTAGAATTTACAATTAATTCTTTTACATTCTTCTGAATTCTTTTGAATTACCCGTGAATTATTCTAAATTCCCTTGAATTCTTTAAATTCTATTGAACCATATACAATAAACCTTAAATTCTATAAAATTCTTATGATTTTTTTTAATTCTCTTGAATTAACTCTGAATTCTCTTAAATACTTTTGAATTCTTTCAATTCTTGTGAATTCCCTTGACTTCCTCTAACTCTTTGAATTCTTTTGAATTTATTCAAACCTTTGAATTCTCATGAATTCTTTTGAATTATTTTAAATTCTCTTGAATTAACCCTAAATCATCTGAAATGCTTTTTATGAACCTTGAATTATTTTTAATTAACCTTTAATTTTCTTAAATTCTTTAGAATCTCTTTACATTTTCTTAAATTGACCCTAAATTCTTTTAAATACTTTTGAATTCTTTCAATTCTCTTGAATTATTCTTGACTTCCTTAAACACGTGGAATTCTTCTGAATTTATTGAAACCTTTGAATTCTTTGACAATTATTAAATTTCTTCGAATTCTCATAAATTCTTTTGAATTCTCTTGAATAAACCGAGAATTATATTAAATACTTTCAAATTCTTTCAATTCTCGTGTATTCCCTTGAATTAATCTTGACTTCCTTGAACTCTGAATTTATTGAATTTTCCCGAATTAACTTTGAATTCTTTTAAATTATTTTGAATTAACCTTGAATTCTCATGAAATCTTTAGACTTTGAATTCTCTGAAATTCACTCTGAATTCTTTGAAACACTTTTGAATTATTTTGAATTAACCTTGAATTCTTGTGAGTTAAACTTTACTTCTCATAAATTCTTTTAAATTCTCTTGAATTAACTCTAAATTCTCTTAAATACTTTTGAATTATTTTGAATTCTTGTGAGATAACCTTTAATTCTCGTAAATTCTTTAGAATTCTTTTAAACTCTCTTGAATAAACCCTAAATTCTCTTAAATACTTTTTAATTCTTTCAATTCTCGTGAAATCCCTTGAATTAAAGCTGACTTCCTTAAACTTTGTGAATACTTTTGAATTTATTGAAATCCTTGAAATCTGTGGCATTTATTAATTTTTTTTTAATTTTCTTGAATTCTTTTAAATTCTCTCAAATAATTTTTAATTCACATAAATTCCTTATTTTAATTCTCTTGAATTAACCGTGAATTCTCTTAAATACTTTTAAATTACTTCAATTCTCGTGAATTCCCTTGAATTAATCTTGAACTCTTTGAATTTTCCTGAATTAACCTTGAATTCTTTTAAATTCTCTTGAATTAGTCTTAAATTCTGATAAATTCTTCAGAATTATTTTAATTCTTTGAATTCTCTTGAATCAACCCTGAATTCTCTGAAATACTTTTTAATTATTTCGAATTAACCTTGAATTCTTTTGAGTTAACTTTTATTCTCATAAATTCTTTTAAATTCTCTTAAATACTTTTGAATTCTTTCAATTCCCTTGAAACAATCCTGACTTCCTTAAGCTTTTAAATTCTTTCAATCCTTGTGAATTCCCTTGAATTAATCTGGACTTCTTTGATCGCTTTGAATTTATTGAATTCTCCTGAAATAACCTTCAAGTATTTTAAATTCTTATGAATTAAAACTTGAATTCTTTTCAATTATTTTGAATGAACCTTGAATTCTCATACATTCTTTAGAATTATTTTTAATTATTTTGAATTAATCCTGAATTCCCTTAAATACTTTTTAATTATCTGTGAATTCTTGTGAGTTATACTTTAATTCTCATAACTTCTTTTGAATTCTCTTGAATTAATCCTGAATTCCCTTAAATACTTTTGAATTAACTGTGAATTCTTGTGAGTTAACCTTTAATTCTCATAACTTCTTTTAAATTCTCTTGAATTAACCCTCAATTCTCTTAAATACTTTTGAATTCTTCAAATTCTCGTGAATTTCCTTGAAACAATCCTGTCTTCCTGAAACTTTGTGAATTCTTTTGAATTTATTGAAACTTTTGCAGCCTGTGGAATTTATTAAAATATTTAGAATTTTCTTGAATCCTTTTTAATTCTCTTGAATTCTTTCGAATTCTATTAAATAATTTTGAATTCTCATAAATTCTTTTTTTGTTAATTCTCTTAAATTAATCGTAAATTCTCTTAAATACTTTTAAATTGCTGTTTTAAAATCTTTGGAATTAACCTTGAATTCTTATAAATTCTCTTGAATTAACCCTGAATTCTCTTACATGCTTTTGAATTAACCGTAAATTCTTGTGAGTTAACCATGAATTTTCATCAATTCTTTGGAATTCTTTTAAATTCTCTTGACTTAACTCAACATTTTCTTAAATATTTTTGAACTCTTTCAATTCTCGTGAATTCCCTTGAATTAATCCTGAAATACTTTTGAATTATTTTGAATGAACATTGAATTCTTGTGAGTTAGCCTTTAATTCTCATAAATTCTCTTGAATTAACTCTAAATTCTCTTAAATACTTTTGAATTCTTTCAATTCTCGTAAATTCCCTTGAATTAATCCTGACTTCCTTAAACTTTTTGAATACTTTTCAATTTATTGAAATCATGGAAATCTGTGGCATTTAATATATTATTGTGAATTCTCTTGCATTCTTTCAAATAATTGTGAATTCTCATCAATTCTGTTTTTTTTTAATTCTCTTGAATTAACCGTGAGTTCTCTTAAATACTTTTAAATTCTCGTGAATTCCCTTGAATGATCTTGACTTCCTTGAACTCTGAATTTATTGAATTCTCCTAAATTAACCTTGAATTCATTTAAATTCTTTTGAATTAACCTTTATTTCTCATAAAATCTTTCAAATTCTTTTGAATTCTCTTGAATTAACCCTGACTTCTCTTAAATACTTTTGAACTCTTTCAGTTCTCGTGAATTCCCTTGAATTTATTGTAAGTTTTTAATTATTTGGAATTTATTGATTTATTTTGAATTAACTTTGAATTCTGATAAATTTCTAAGAATTCTTTTAGATTCTCTTAAATACTTCCTAATTCTTTCAATTCTTGTAAATTAACTCTGAATTCACTTAAAGGCTTTTGAATTCTTTCGATTCTTGTGAATTTCCTAGAACTATTTGAATTCTTTGGATTTCATTTAATTCTCTTGAATTTTTTTTATTCTCTGGAATTCTCTTGAACTCTTTTAAATGATTCTAAATTCTTTTAAATTCTCTTCAGATCTTTTGAATTCCCTTAAATTAACCTTAAATTCCTTGCAATTATTAAAAACTTTGAATTCTTGGTAATTTATCGAATTCTTTAAAATTCTCTTGAATTAACCCTGAATTCACTTAAATACTTTTGAATTCTTTCGATTCTTATGAATTCCCTTGAACTCCTAGAACTCTTGGAATTTCTTGAATTTATTAAAAACTTTGAATTCTTTGGAATTTATTTAATTTTCTTGATTTTTCTTTATTCTCTTGAATTAACCCTGCATTATCTAAATCCTTTCAATTCCTGTGAATTCTCTTGAGTTCCTTGAACTCTTTTAAATTATTTTGAATTCTTTTAAATTCTCTTAAGATCTTTTGAATTCTCTTGAAATAACCTTAAATTCCTTGCATTTATTAAAAACTTTGAATTGTTGGTAATTTATTGAATTTTTTTTAATTCTCTTGAATTAACCCTGAATTCACTTAAATACTTTTGAATTCTTTCGATTCTTATGATTTCCCTTGAATTCCTAGAATTCTTTGAATTTATTAAAAACTTTGAAGTGTTTGGAATTTATTTTTCTTGATTTTTTTTATTCTCTGAAATTCGCTTGAATTAACTCTGAATTATCTAAATGCTTCTAAAACCTTTCAATTCTCGTGAATTCTCTTGAGTATCTTGAACTCTTTTATCTTGAACTCTTTTATTTTGAATTCTCTTGAAATAACCTTAAATTCCTTGCATTTATTAAAAACTTTGAATTCTTGGTAATTTATTGATTTTTTTAAACTCTCTTGAATTAACCCTGAATTCCCTTGAATTCTCTCGATTCTTGTGAATTCCCTTTAATTCCTAGAACTATTTGAATTCTTTGGATTTCATTTAATTCTCTTGAGTTTTGTTATTCTCTGGAATTCTTTTAAATTATCTAAGATCTTTTGAATTCCCTTGAATTAAGCTTAAATTCCTTGCATTT
>CAKNYM010046521.1:20714-35691 GCA_932195095.1 Andricus curvator | reverse complement strand
TGGTTTTTAATTTTTTTCTGAATTGGAAGAGGGATTTTTTTACTTTTTAACATTTTTATTTATATTTAAATTGAATTAAAGAAAAAATTCTGTAATTTTCACATTTTTTCAAAAATGGACGAATTTTTTTCAATTAGAAGAGCGACGTTCTTTATTTTTTTAAAACTTTTATTGAATCGGAAGGGTTCAAAGTTTGTTTTAAAATTTTTTTCTGAATTAGAAGAGGGATTTTTTTACTTATAACATTTTTGGTAATATTTAAATTGAATTCAAGAAGTTAAAATTCTATAATTTCCACATTATTTCTTAAGATAAAAATGGGCGAATTTTTTTCCATTTTTTTCTGAAATGGAAGAGCGACGTTCTTTATTTTTTAAATTTTTATTGAATTGGAAAGGAGCAAATTTTGTTTTTTAATTTTTTTCTTCATTGAAAGAGGGATTTTTTTACTTTTAACATTTTTGTTAATATTTACATTGACTTAAAGAAGGAAAAATTCTGTAATTTCCACATTTGTTCATAAAATAAAAATGGGCGAATTTTTTGTATTGGAAGAGGGATTTTTTATTTTCAACATTTTGATTAATATTTTTATTCAGTCGAAGGGATCAGATTCTTTATTTGAGAGACTTTTCTTCAGGCAAAAAGGAGGGATTTTTTATTTTAAATTTTTTTGTTTGAATCGGAAGATATTTTTTATTTTTCCCTTTTTTATTCAATTTGAAGGAAGAAATTTTGGTATTTATTTTGCTTCTGAATTGGAAGATGGAATTTTAATTTTTAATTTATTTCTGAAATGGAATATGGACATTTTGTATTTTTGACATTTTTATTGAGTTGGAAGAAAGGGAATTTTGGTTCATAATTTTTTTTCTGAGTCGGAAGAGAGAAATTTTTTTTCACATTTTTATTCAATTTGAAGGGAGAAAATTATGGTTTTTAATTTTTTTCTGAATTGGAAGAGGGATTTTTTTACTTTTTAACATTTTTATTTATATTTAAATTGAATTAAAGAAGAAAAAATTCTGTAATTTTCACATTTTTTCAAAAATGGGCGAATTTTTTTTCAATTAGAAGAGCGACGTTCTTTATTTTTTTTAAACTTTTATTGAATCGGAAGGGTTCAAAGTTTGTTTTTTAATTTTTTTTTTCTAAATTGGAAAAGGGATTTTTTTACTTATAACATTTTTGATCATATTTAAATTGAATTGAAGAAGTTAAAATTCTATAATTTCCACATTTTTTCTTAAGATAAAAATGGGCGAATTATTTTCCATTTTTTTCTGAAATGGAAGAGCGACATTCTTTATTTTTTAAATTTGTATTGAATTGGAAAGGAGCAAATTTTTGGTTTTAATTTTTTTTTCTGCATTGGAAGAGGGTTTTTTTTACTTTTAACATTTTTTAAAATATTTAAATTGAATTGAAGAAGGAAAAATTCTATAATTTCCACATTTGTTCATAAAATAAAAATGAGCGACTTTTTTGTATTGGAAGAGGGATTTTTTATTTTCAACATTTTAATTAATATTTTTATTCAGTTGAAGGGATCTGATTCTTTATTTGAAAGACTTTTCTTCAGATGAAAAGGAGGAATTTTTTTTTGGAATCGGAAGAATTTTTTTACTCTTCCCTTTTTTATTCAATTTGAAGGAAGAAATTTTGGTATTTATGTTGCTTCTGAATTGGAAGATGGAATTTTAATTTTTAATTTATTTCTGAACTGGAATAGGGACATTTTGTATTTTTAACATTTTTATTTAGTTGGAAGAAAGGAAATTTTGGTTAATAATTTTTTTTTCTGAATTGGAAGCGGCAATTTTGTTATTTTTAACATTGTTGTTAATATTTTATTTGAGTTGAAAGGAGGAAAATTCTGCAATTCTCTCATTTTCCTTAAAATCAAAAGGAGGGCATTTTTTCAATTTTTTTCTGAATTGGAAGAGGGACATTCTTTATTTTTAAAATTTTTATTAAGATGGAAGGGAGGAAATTTTGGTTTTTAATTTTTTTTTCTGAATGGGAAGAGGAATTTTTTTAATTTTTAACATTCTGATTAATATTTAAAGATTTTTCTTCAGATTAAAAGGAGGATTTAAAATTTTTTTCTGATTCGGGAGAGATAAATTCTTTATTTTTCACGTTTTTATTCAATTTGAAGTGAGGAAATTTTGGTATTTAATTTGCTTCTAAGTTCGAAAAAAAGGAAACTTTGGTTTATAATTTTTTTTTTCTGAATTGGAAGAGGGATTTTTTATTTTCAACATTTTGATTAATATTTTTATTCAGTTGAGGGGGTCAGATTCTTTATTTGATTATTTTGGTTCATAATTATTTTTTCTGAATTGGAAGACGGAATTTTGTTATTTTTAACATTTTGGTTGATATTTTATTTGATCTGAAGAGAGAAAATTCTGAAATTTGCTTATTTTCCTTAAAATAAAAAGAAGGGAATTCTTTTCAATTTTTTTTTCTGAATTGGAAGAGGGAACTTTTTCATTTTTAACATTGTTAGTGAAATGAATCGGGTCAAATTTTGTATTTTTAATATTTGGCTTTGAAAATAGGGGTGGAACGATTTTGTTTAATTTTTTTAAAGTTTTGAGGTTGAAATATTTAATTTATATAATTTTTATATTTAAAATTGTGCAGTTTTCAATACTTGATTTTAGAATAGTTTCATTTCCAAGACCACTTTAAAATTATTCTCTTTTTAAAGCTGAATTTGAAAACGTTAGTTTTCAAATCTCTTAATTTCAATCGAAAACGTTTTAAATTTAAATCTATTTTCTCTAAATATTCTTAAATTTGGAATTAGAAACCCAAAAAATTAAATAAATCTTAAAAAAACAATTGAATTTTAAAATTGTAATAGTATAATCAATAATTGAGCAGAATTCTCTATTCTGTACATTATAAGAAATATTTTTTACAAAATCTTGTTATTCAACTAACAAAAAAAAATCAAAGTCTTTATACAAGAACTGCTATTTTTGCGTACTTTGCTGGATCTTTTCAAACAAAAGTTCCATTCTATCTTTCATAACAGGCTGTCCCTTTTTCGTTTTTTTCGACAGTTTTTTGTAAATCTGCATTTTCTTCTCCTTGTATTTTTTTATAGCTTCTTCCTTTTCAGCCTTTATTCGAAGTAATTCCTCCTTCTTTTTGCTCTTTTCGTCTTTCTTCTTCAGAAATTCATCTCGCGCCGCAAAGAATGGATTCTTCTTATTTTTACGTGGACTGAAATTAAATAATATTTACGTTAATTTTGTAAAAATATCCTATCTACAAAATTTGTGTTTTTAATACTCTTGCTCGGTTAAATTAAAACTTTAACTTTATCCAATGATTTTTTATTATCTTAAAACCGTTCAAATACCTTTAACATTTTATATCGAAATCTTTAAAAATAAAAATTTTGTTTCAAATCTTTTTTGAATCTTTCAAAATTTGAATTTTTTTCAAAACTTCTAAATATCCTTTAAATTATTCTAATTTTTCCTATTTTTTTTTAAATCCGGCAAAATTAAAAAAAAATGTTTAAAAATCTTCCAGTTTCTTTTTCGAAAATTTTGGAAATCTTTTGAAATCTGTTTAAATATTCTCTTAAAATAATTTTTTTTTAAGTTTTAAGCTTTTCGTTTTAAATCTTAAAGAATCTCTTAAACTTACTCGAATTTTTTTTCTAAAATTTTGGATTCTTGCAAAATTGGAAATTTTTGCTTTAAAATCTTCGACACCAATTTAAAGGTTTTGAAATATTTTTCAATTTTCCCTTGAATTAATTTTTCAGTATGATAAATCATTTGAAACTTTTACAGAAATTTAAGAAAAAATTGGTATGATCAAAAACGTTCAAAATCCTTGAAAATCTACACTTTGTTACAGTTTTTTTAAATCCTTTCAAATTGAAAAGTTTTCAAAACTTCTAAATATCTTTTAAAACGATTAGAATTTCTTTAAAATTGTCCAAGTTTCTTCTTCGACAATTTCCAAATTTTTTTGAAATCTGATTAAATATTCTATCAAAATTAATTAAAATTTTTTTTTAACTTTTTGTTTCAAACAAATTTTTATTCTCTTGAAATTTGTCAAAATTCTCAAAAAGTTTCTAAACCTTTTGTTCAGTCTTCAAAAATCTACATTTTTTTAAATTAAAAAAACTCTTTTTCGACAATTTTGGAAAATTTCTCAAATCTGATTAAATATCTATTAAAATTAATGCTTTTTAAATTTTGAACATTTTCAAATTTTAGTTTGAAATCTTAAAAAAAATCACTTACACTTTCTCGAATTTCTTCTAAAATTTGGTAATTTTGCCAAATTGCAAAATTTTGTTTCAAAATCTTTTACATTATTTTTTGAAATTACAGGAAAATAATTGAAGAGGATTTGAAATCTTTCTTCAGACAACATTTTTATTCTCTTGACATATTTTCTTAAACATAATTTTAAACATTTCAAACTTTTTGTTTAAAATCTTCAAAAATCTCTAAACTTTTTACTTTTACTCTTTTTCGAAATTACAGGAAATTAATTAAAAAGGATTTGATATCTTTTTTAAGAAAATTTTTTTATTCTCTTGAAATATTTTCTTAAAAATAATTTTAAACATTTTAAACTTTTTGTTTAAAATCTTCAAAAATCTCTTAAGCATTCTCGAATTTCTTCTAAAATTTTGTAATCTTGCCAAATTGCAAAATTTTGTTTCAAAATATTTTACATTATTTTTCGAAATTAAAGGAAATTAATTAAAAGGTTTTGAAATCTTTCTCAATTTTCTCTTAAAATCAATTTTTCAAAATCAAAAATCATTTAAAATGTTCTCATGAATCTTAAGAAAAGATTTTTATTCTCTTGAAGCTTTTCTTAAAAATTTTCTAAACGTTTTGTTCAGTCTTCAAAAACATACATTTCGTTAAAAAATTTTAAAAATCTTTTTCGACAATTTTCGAGACCTTTTGAAATCTGTTTAAATATTTTCTTAAAATTGATTCAATTTTTTTTTAAACTTTTTGTATGAAATCTTCAAAAATCTCTTAAACTTTCTGGATTTTTTCTAAAATTTTGTTTTAAAATCTTTTACATTCTTTTTCGAAATTACAGGAAATTATTTTAAAGGTTTTGAAATCTTTTTAAATTTTTTCCATGAATCTTAAGAAAACATTTTTATTCTCTTGAAACTTTTCAAAATTCTTAAAAAGTTTCTTAACTTTTTGTTCAGTTTTCAAAAATCTACAGTTTGTGAAAAATGTTTAAAAATCTTTTTGGACAATTTTTGAAATCTGTTTAAATGATTCTTAAAATTAATTTATAAAAATGTTAAACTTTTTGTTTGAAATCTTAAAAAATCTCTTAACTTTCTCGAATTTCTTCTAAAATTTTGTAATTTTGACAATTGCAAAATTTTGTTTCAAAATCTTGTACATTCTTTTTCGATATTACAGGAAATTAATTAGAAGGTTTTGAAATATTTTTCAATTTTCTCAAAAAATTAATTTTTTAAAATCAAAAATCATTAAAAATTTTCCCATGATTCTTAAGAAAAAATTTGTATTCTCTTGAAACTTTTCAAAATTCTTAAAGTGTTACTAACCTTTTTTTCAGTCTTCAAAAATCTACATTTCGTTAAAAATTTAAAAAAATCTTTTTCGACAATTTTGGAAATCTTTTGAAATCTGTTTAAATATTTAATAAAAATTAATTAATTAATTACTATAATAATTAATAATTATAATTATAAAAATTAATTAATTAATTACTCAAATTCTAATTTTTTTCAAAACTTTTAAATATCTTTTGAAATTATTCGAATTTTTCTTAAGTTTTGGAAATTTTTCGAAATCTGTTAATATATTCTCTTAAAATTAATTTTTTTTTTAAATTATATTTTAAAACTTTTTGTTCGAAATCTTGAAAATTCTCTTAAACTTACTCGAATCTTTTGTAATCTGTTAAAATTGCAAAATTTTGTTTTAAATCTTCTACATTCTTTTTAGAAATTTTAGGAAATAATTTGAAATATTTTCGAACCTTTTTTAATTTTCTCTCATAATTCATTTTTCGAAATCAAAAATGATTTATAATTTTTCCATGATGATAAAACTTTTCAAAATTCTTTAAAATCTTCTAAACTTTTCGTTCAAAATCTTTAAAAATCGATATTTTGTTACAATTTTTTAAAATCTTTTCAAGTTTTAATTCATTTTTGAATCTTTTAAAAACTTCTGAATATCTCTTGAATTTACATAAGTTTAAAAAAAAATTTGTTAATCTTGAAAAATTGCAAAATTTTGCTTTAAAATATATTACATTCTTTTTCGAAATTTTATGAAGTCATTTGAAATGGTTTGAAACCTTTTTCAATTTTCTCGTAAGATTCATTTTTCAAAATAAAAATTCTCTTGAAACCTTTCAAAATTCTTAAAAAGCTTCTTTTTCTCAAAATCTTAAAAATTCTACATTTTGTTTAATCTTATGAAGATTTAAATTATTTTGGAATCTTTTCAAAACTTGTAAATATTTCAAATATCTTTTGAAATAATTCAATTTTCCCACAATTTTTTAAATCTTGCAAAATGAAAAAAGGTGCCTTAAAATCTTCCAGGTTTTTTTTTTTATAATTTTGAAAATCTTTTTAAATATTCTTCCTAAATTAATTTTTCAAAATAAGAAATCTTTCTAAATTTTTCTAGGAATCTTAGAAAATGTTGTCATTCTCTTGAAACCTTTTAAAATTCTTAAAAAGCTTGTTTTTTCTAAATCTTAAAAAATATACATTTAAAATAAAATTTGAAATCTTCAAAAGTTTATATTGTTTTTTTACTCTTTTCAAAACTTCTGAATATCTTTTAAAATTATTTAAATTCTTCCTGCAATTTAAAAAAAATTCTTTTGAAATCTGGTTAAATATTTTCTTAAAATTGATTAAAATTTTTTTTTAACTTTTTGTTTGAAACCTTCAAAAATCTCTTAAACTTTCTGGATTTCTTCTAAAATTTTGTTTTAAAATCTTTCACATTCTTTTTCGAAATTTCAGGAAATTAATTCAAAGGTTTCGAAATCTTTTTCAATTTTCTCTTCAAATGAATTTTTTAAATCAACAATCATAAAAAATGTTCTCATGAATCTTAATGAAACATTTTTCTTCTCTTGAAACCTTTTAAAATTCTCAAAAAGCTTGTTTTTTCTAATGCTTAAAAAATATAGATGTAAAATAAAATTTGAAATCTTCTAAAGTTTATACTGCTTTTTCTTCTCTTTTCAAAACTTCTGAATATTTTTTAAAATTATTTAAATTCTTCCTACAATTAAAAAAAGTCTTTTGAAATCTGTTTAAATATTTTCTTAAAATTGATTAGTTTTTTTTTTAACTTTTTGTTTGACATCTTCAAAAATTTCTAAAACTGTCTGGATTTCTTCTAAAATTTGGTTTTAAACTCTTTTACATTCTTTTTCGATATTACAGGAAATTAATTGAAAGGTTTCGAAATATGTTTCAATTTTCTCTTAAATTGAATTTTTAAAATCAAAAATCATTAAAAATTGTCTCATGAATTTTAAGAAAAAATTTTTATTCTCTTGAAACTTTTAAAAATTCTTAAAGAGTTTCTAAACCTTTTGTTCAGTCTTCAAAAATCTAAATTTTTTAAAACTTTTTGTTTGAAATTTTCAAAAAATCTCTTAAACTTGCTCGAATTTCATCTCAAATTAATTTTACAATTTTTAAACTTTTTGCTTGAAATCTTCAAAAATCTCCTCAACTTTCTCGAATTTCTTCTAAAAATTTGCTTCAAAATCTTTTACATTCTTTTTCGAAATTACAGGAAATTAATTTGAAGGTTTTGAAATCTTTTTAAATTTTCTCTTAAAATTAATTTTAACAAAACCAAAAAACATAGAAAATTTTTCCGTGAATCTTAAGAAAAAATTTGTATTTTCTTGAAACTTTCCAAACTTCTTAAAATGTTACTAATCTTTTTGTTCAGTCTTCAAAAATCTACATTTTGGAAACCTTTTGAAATCTGTTTAAATATGTTCTTGAAATTTATTTAAATTAGTTTTTAACTTTTTGTTTGAAATCTTCAAAAATCTCCTAAACTTTCTCGAATTTCTTCTAAAAATTTGCTTCAAAATCTTTTACATTCTTTTTCGAAATTACAGGAAATTAATTTGAAGGTTTTGAAATCTTTTTAAATTTTCTCTTAAAATTAATTAAACTTTTTTTTAACTTTTTGCTTGAAATTCTCAAAAATCTCTCAAACTTTCTCGAATTTCTTCTACAATTTTGTTTCAAAATCTTTTACATTCTTTTTCGAAATTACAGGAAATGAATTTAAAAGTTTTCAAATCTTTCTAAATTTTATCTTAAAATTAATTTTAACAAAACTAAAAAACATAGAAAATTTTTCCGTGAATCTTAAGAAAAAATTTGTATTTTCTTGAAACTTTCCAAACTTCTTAAAATGTTACTAAACTTTTTGTTCAGCCTTCAAAAATCTACATTTTGTTAAAAATTTTGAAAAATCTTTTTCGAAAATTTTGGAAACCTTTTGAAATCTGTTTAAATATTTTCTTAAAATTTATTTAAATTAGTTTTTAACTTTTTGTTTGAAATCTTCAAAGATCTCTGAAACTTTCTCGAATTTCTATTAAAATTATGTTTCAAAATCTTTTACATTCTTTTTCGAAATTACAGGAAATTAATTTAAAGGTTTTGAAATCTTTTTAAATTTTCTCTTAAAATGAATTTTTCAAAGTAAAAAACCATTAAAAATTTTCTCTTGAATCTTAAGAAAAATTTTGTATTCTCTTGAAACTTTTCAAACTTCTTAAAATGTTACTAAACTTTTTGTTTAGTCTTCAAAAATCTAAATTTTGTTAAAAGTATTTAAAAATCTTTTTCGATAATTTTGGAAACCTTTTGAAATCTTTTTAAATATTTTCTTAAAATTAATTAAAATTTTTTTTCAACTTTTTGTTTGAAATCTTCTAAAATCTCTTAAACTTTCTGGATTTCTTCTAAAATTTTGTTTTAAAATCTTTTACATTCTTTTTCGAAATTATAGGAAATTAATTAAAAGGTTCTGAAATCTTTTTTAATTTTCTCTTAGAATTAATTTTTCAATATGAGAAATCATTTGAAATTTTCCCAGGAATTCTCATGAATCTTCAGAAAACATTTTTCTTCTGTTGAAAACTTTTAAAATTGTTAAAAAGCTTGTTTTTTCTAAATCTTAAAAAATATACATTTCAAATAAAATTTGAAATCTACAAAAGTTTATATTGTTTTTTGCTCTTTTCAAAACTTCTGAATATCTTTGAAAATTATTTGAATTCTTCCTACAATTTTAAAAAAAGTCTTTTGAAATCTATTTAAATATTTTCTTAAAATTGATTAAATTTATTTTAAACTTTTTGTTTGAAATCTTCAAAAATCTCTTAAACTTTCTGGATTTCTCCTACAATTTTGTTTTAAAATCTTTTACATTATTTTTCGAAATTACAGGAAATTAAAAGGTTTTTAAATCTTTTTCAATTTTCTCTTAAAATGAATTTTTAAAATAAAAAATCATTAAAAATGTTACCATGAATCTTAAGAAAACATTTTTATTCTCTTGACACCTTTTAAAATTCTTAAAAAGCTTGTTTTTTCTAAATCTTAAAAAATATACATTTAAAATAAAATTTGAAATCTTTTAAAGTTTATATTGTTTTTTAATCTTTGCAGAACTTCTGAATATCTTTTAAAATTATTTAATTCTTCCTACAATTAAAAAAAATTCTTTTGAAATCTGTTTAAATATTTTCTTAAAATTGATTAAAAATTTTTTTTAACTTTTTGTTTGAAATCTTCAAAAATCTCTTAATCTTACACGAATTTTTTCTAAAATTTTGTAACCTTGCGAAATTTTGTTTCCAAATCTTGTACATTCTTTTTCGATATTACAGGAAATTAATTAAAAGGTTTTGAAATATTTTTCAATTTTCTAAAAAAATTAATTTTTCAAAATCAAACATGATTAAAAATTTTCCCATGAATCTGAAGAAAACATTTTTATTCTCTTGAAACTTTTCAAAATTCTTAAAAAGTTACTAAAATTTTTGTTGGAAGTCTACAAAAATCTAAATTTTGTTAAAAATGTTTAAAAATATTTTTCGACAATTTTGGAAATCTTTTGAAATCTCTTAAAATATTTTCTTGAAATTAATTAACAAAATTTTTCAAACATTTTTAACTTTTTGACATTTTAAACTTTTTGATTGAAATCTTCAAAAATCTCTTAACCTTACACGAATTTTTTCTAAAATTTTGTAACCTTGCGAAATTTTGTTTCATAATCTTGTACATTCTTTTTCGATATTACAGGAAATTAATTAAAAGGTTTTGAAATATTTTTAAATTTTCTCAGAAAATTAATTATTTCAAAATCAAAAATCATAAAAAATTTTTCCATGAATCTTAAGAAAAAATTTTTATTCTCTTGAAACTTTTCAAAATTCTTAAAATGTTACTAAACTTTTTATTCAGTCTTTAAAAATCTACATTTCGTTACAAAATTTTAAAAATCTTTTTCGACAATTTTCGAGACCTTTTGAAATCTGTTTAAATATTTTCTTAGAATTGATTCAAATTTTTTTAAAACTTTTTGTATGAAATCTTCAAAAATCTCTTAAACTTTCTGGATTTTTTCTAAAATTTTGTTTTAAAATCTTTTACATTCATTTTCGAAATTACAGGAAATTAATTGAAAGGTTTCGAAATATTTTTCAATTTTTTCTGCAAATGAATTTTTCAAAATTAAAAATCATTAAAAATTCTTCAATGAATCTTAAGAAAAAAATTTTATTCTCTTGAAACTTTTCAAACTTCTTAACAAGTTACTAAACTTTTTGTTCAGTCTTCAAAAATCTACATTTTGTTACAAAGTTTTAAAAATCTTTTTCGACAATTTTGGAAATCTTTTGAAATCTGTTTAAATATTTTCTAAAAATTAATAAAATTTGTTTAAAACTTTTTGCTTGAAATCTTCAAAAATCTCTTAAACTTTCTCGAATTTCTTCTAAAATTATGTTTCAAAATCTTTTACATTCTTTTTCGAAATTACAGGAAATTAATTTAAAGGTTTCGAAATCTTTTTCAATTTTCTCTTAAAATGAATTTTCAAAATCGAAAATCATAAAAAAGGTTCTCATGAATCTTAAGAAAACATTTTTCTTCTCTTGAAACCTTTTAAAATTCTTAAAAAGCTTGTTTTTTCTAAATCCTAAAAAATATACATTGAAAATAAAATTTGAAATCTTCAAAAGTTTATATTGGTTTTTTTTTTAATTTTTTCAAAACTTCTGAATATCTTTTAAAATTATTCAAATTCGTCCTACAAAAAAAAATTCTTTTGAAATCTCTTTAAATATTTTCTTGAAATTGATTGAAAATTTGTTTAAACATTTTGTTAGAAATCTTCAAAAATCTCTTAAACTTTCTGGATTTTGTCAAAATTTTTGTTTTAAAATCTTTTACATTCTTTTTCGAAATTACAGGAAATTAATTTAAAGGTTTCGAAATCTTTTTCAATTTTCTCTTAAAATTAATTTTTTAAATAAAAAATCATAAAAAATGTTCTCATGAATCTTAAGAAAACATTTTTCTTCTGTTGAAACCTTTTAAAATTCTCAAAAAGCTTGTTTTTCCTAAATATTAAAAAATATACGTTTAAAATAAAATTTGAAATCTTCAAAAGTTTATATTGTTTTCTTACTCTTTTCAAAAATTCTGAATATCTTTTAAAATTATTTAAATTCTTCCTAAAATTAAAAAAAAAAATCTTTGGAATGTGTTTAAATATTTTCTTAAAATTGATTAAAAATTTTTTCAAACTCTTTGTTTGAAATCTTCAAAAATTTCTTAAATTTTCTGGATTTCTTCTAAAATTTTGTTTTAAAATCTTTTACAATCTTTTTCGAAATTACAGGAAATTAATTTAAAGGTTTCGAAATCTTTTTCAATTTTCTCTTAAAATTAATTTTTTAAATAAAAAATCATAAAAAATGTTCTCATGAATCTTAAGAAAACATTTTTATTCTCTTGAAACTTTTCAAAATTCTTAAAAAGTTTCTAAACTTTTTGTTCAGTTTTCAAAAATCTACAGTTCGTAAAAAGTTAAAAAAAATCTTGTTCGACAATTTTGGAAATCTGTTTAAATGTTTCTTGAAATTAATTTTTAACTTTTTGTATGAAATCTTAAAAAATCTCCTCAACTTACTCGAATTTTTAAAGACTTAAACAACTTTTTATTATTTTATATCAGTATTTATCGTCTAAAATTGTTATTCTTAATAAAAAATCATTAGATTACACAAATTCTATTCCAAAATCTTTACAAATCTATATTTTGTTCAACATTTTTCAAAAATCCTTTTATAATATAAATTTTTCTTAAACTTCTTAATATCTTTTTATATTATTGTATTTTTTTCAATCATGCGAAATTCAAAAAATTTCCTTGAACTCTTCCAGTTACTTTTATCTAAAATTTTGGAAATGTTTAGAAATCTGTTCAAATATTCTCTTCAATTAATTTTTTTTTCAAGTTTAATATTTTTTGTTTTATATCCTCAAAAATCTCTTAAACTTCCTCGACTTTTTTCTAAAATTTTGTAATCTTGCAAAATTGCAAAATTTTTACATTAAAATCTTCTACAATCTTTTTCAAAAATGTAGGAAATCAATTGAAAGGTTCTGAAATATTTTTCAAATTTCTCTTAGAATTCGTTTCGGAATACAAGAAATCATTCGAAATAAATGATTTGAAAATCCTTGAAAAGAAAAAAAATTTATTTCGAAACCTTTAAAAATCTACATTTTGTTTAAATTGTTTTTAATCTTCTCAAATTCAAACTTTTTAAAAACTTTTAAATATCTTTTGAAATTATTCCAATTTTTCTTAAGTTTTGGAAATTTTTTGAAATCTGTTTATATATTCTCTTAAAATTAATTGTTTTTAAATTATATTTTAAAACTTTTTGTTCGAAATGTTCAAAAATCGACATTATGTTAACATTTTTTAAAATCTTTTCAAGTTTTAATTCATTTTTGAATCTTTTAAAAACTTCTGAATATCTCTTAAATTTACATAAGTCTTTTTTTAATTGGTTCATCTTGAAAAATTACAACATTTTGCTTTAAAATATATTACATTCTTTTTCGAAATTTTATGAAGTCATTTGAAATGTTTTGAAATCTTGTTCAAATTTCTCGTAAGATTCATTTTCCAAAATAAAAATTCTCTTGAAACCTTTCAAAATTCTTAAAAAGCTTCCTTTTCTCAAAATCTTAAAACTTCTACATTTTGTTAAATTTTTTTTTTAATCTTACAAAAATTTAAATTATTTTTGAATCATTTCAAAACTTGTAAAACGTTCAAATATCTTTTAAAATAATTCAATTTTCGCAGGAATTTTTAAATCTTGCAAAATTAAAAAAGTGCCTTAAAAATTTAAATATTCTTCTTAAATTAATTTTTCAAAATAAGAAATCTTTCTAAATTTTTCTAGGAATCTTAGAAAATTTTGCCATTCTCTTAAAACCTTTTGAAATTCTTAAAAATCTTGTTTTTTCTAAATCTTAACAAATATACATTTAAAATAAAATTTGAAATCTTCAAAAGTTTATATTCTTTTTTTAATTTTTTAAAAACTTCTGAATATCTTTTAAAATTATTTAAATTCTTCCTACAATTTAAAAAAAAATCTTTTGAAATCTGTTTAAATATTTTCTTAAAATTGATTTAATTTTTTTTTAAACTTTTTGTTTGAAATCTTCAAAAATCTCTTGAACTTTCCGGATTTCTTAAAAAATTTTGTTTTAAAATCTTTTACATTCTTTTTCGAAATTACAGGAAATTAATTTAAAGGTTTCGACATCTTTTTCAATTTTCTCTTGAAATGAATTAAAAAAAAAAATCATTAAAAATTGTCTCGTGAATTTTAAGAAAACATTTTTTTCTCTTGAAACTTTTCAAAATTCTTAAAAAGTTTCTAAACTTTTTGTTCAGTTTTCAAAAATCTACAGTTTGTAAAAAATGTTTAAAAATCCTTTTGGACAATTTTGGAAATCTGTTTAAATGTTTCTTAAAATTAATTTTCAAATTTTTTTAACTTTTTGTTTGAAATCTTAAAAAATCTCCTCAACTTACTTGAATTTTTAAAGAATTAAACCATTTTTTATTATTTTATATCAGTGTTCATCGCCTAAAATTGTTATTCCTAATAAAAAATCATTAGATTACACAAATTCTATTTCAAAATGTTTACAAATCTATATCTTGTTTAACATACTTTTTGAATCTTTTTATATTATAAATTTTTTTTAAACTTCTTAATATCTTTTTAAATTATTGGATTTTTTTCAGGCAAAATTCCAATAATTTGCTTTAAATCTTCCAGTTACTTTTATCTAGAATTTTGGAAATTTTTAGAAATCTGTTCAAATATTCTCTTCAATTAATTTTTTTTTCAAGTTTTAAACTTTTTGTTTGATATCTTCTAGAATCTCTTAAACTTCCTCGACTTTTTTTCTAAAATTTTGTAATCTTGCAAAATTGCAAAATTTTTACTTAAAAATCTTCTACATTCTGTTTCAAAAATGTAGGAAATCAATTGAAAGGTTTTGAAATCTTTTTTAAATTTCTCTTAGAATTTGTTTTGGAATAGAAGAAATCATTTGAAATAAATGATTTGAAAATCCTTAAAAAGAAAAAAAAAATTTATTTCGAAACCTTTAAAAATCTATATTTTGTTTAAATTGTTTTTAATCTTCTCAAATTCAAAATTTTAATTTTTCAAAATAAAAAATCATTAAAAATTTTCTCATGAATTTTAAGAAAACATTTTTATTCTCTTGAAACTTTTCAAAATTCTTAAAAAGTTTCTAAACCTTTTGTTCGGTCCTCAAAAATCTACATTTTTTTAAACTTTT
>CAKNYM010046521.1:9579-20704 GCA_932195095.1 Andricus curvator | reverse complement strand
AAAAAATTTGTATTTTCTTGAAACTTTTCAAACTTCTTAAAATCTTACTAAACTTTTTGTTCAGTCTTCAAAAATCTAAATTTTGTTAAAAGTATTTAAAAATCTTTTTCGATAATTTTGGAAACCTTCTGAAATCTGTTTAAATATTTTCTTAAAATTTATTTAAATTATTTTTTAACTTTTTGTTTGAAATCTTTCATATTCTTTTTCGAAATTACAGGAAATTAATGTAAAGGTTTTGAAATCTTTTTAAATTTTCTCTTAAAATGAATTTTTCAAAATCAAAAATCATTAAAAATTTTCTCTTGAATCTTAAGAAAAAATTTTTATTCTCTTGAAACTTTTCAAACTTCTTAAAATGTTACTAAACTTTTTGTTTAGTCTTAAAAAATCGAAATTTTGTTAAAAGTATTTAAAAATCTTTTTCGATAATTTTGGAAACCTTTTGAAATCTGTTTAAATATTTTCTTAAAATTAATTAAAATTTGTTTTCAACTTTTTGTTTGAAATCTTCTAAAATCTCTTAAACTTTCTGGATTTCTTCTAAAATTTTGTTTTTAAATCTGTTACATTCTTTTTTGAAATTATAGGAAATTAATTAAAAAGTTTTGAAATCTTTTTTAATTTTCTCTTAGAATTAATTTTTCAATATGAGAAATCATTTGAAACTTTCCCAGGAATTCTCATGAATCTTCAGAAAACATTTTTCTTCTGTTGAAAACTTTTAAAATTCTTAAAAAGCTTCTTTTTTCTAAATCTTAAAAAATATACATTTAAAATAAAATTTGAAATCTAAAAAAATTTATATTGTTTTTTACTCTTTTCAAAACTTCTGAATATCTTTTAAAATTATTTGAATTCTTGCTACAATTTAAAAAAAAATTCTTTTGAAATATATTTAAATATTTTCTTAAAATTGATTACATTTTTTTAAAACTTTTTGTTTGACATCTTCAAAAATCTCTTAAACTTTCTGGAGTTCTCCTAAAATTTTGTTTTAAAATCTTTTACATTATTTTTCGAAATTACAGGAAATTAATTTGAAGGTTTTGAAATCTTTTTCAATTTTCTCTTACAATGAATTTTTAAAATAAAAAATCATAACAAATGTTTCCATGAATCTTAAGAAAACATTTTTTTTCTGTTGAAACCTTTTCAAAATTCTTAAAAAGCTTTTTTTTCTAAATCATAAAAATATACATTTAAAATAAAAGTTGAAACCTTGTGAAGTTTATATTGTTTTTTAATCTTTGCAGAACTTCTGAATATCTTTTAAAATTATTTAATTCTTCCTACAATTAAAAAAAAATTCTTTTGGAATCTGTTTAAATATTTTCTTAAAATCGATTAAAAATTTGTTTAAACTTTTTGTTTGAAATCTTCAAAAATCTCTTAATCTTACACGAATTTTTTCTAAAATTTTGTAACCTTGCGAAATTTTGTTCCAAAATCTTGTACATTCTTTTTCGATATTACAGGACATTAATTCAAAGGTTTTTGAAATATTTTTCAATTTTCTAAAAAAATTAATTTTTTAAAATCAACAATCATTAAAAAATTTCCCATGAATCTTAAGAAAACATTTTTATTCTCTTGAAACTTTTCAAAATTCTTAAAAACTTACTAAACTTTTTGTTCAGTCTTCAAAAATCTACATTTCGTTAAAAATGTAAAAAATCTTTTTCGAAAATTTTGGAAATCTTTTGAAATCTGTTTAAATATTTTATAAAAACTGATTAAAATTTTTTTAAACTTTTTATTTGTAATCTTCAAAAATCTCTTGAATTTTCTGGATTTTTTCTAAAATTTTGTTTTAAAATCTTTTACATTCTTTTTCGAATTTACAGGAAATTAATTGAAAGGTTTCAAAATCTTTCTCAATTTTCTCTTAAAATTAATTTTTTAAATCAAAAATCATAAAAAATGTTCTCATGAATCTTAAGAAAACATTTTTCTTCTGTTGAAGCCTTTTAAATTTGTTCAAAATATTAAAAAATATACATTTAAAATATAATTTGAAATCTTCACAAGTTTATATTGGTTTTTTAATCTTTTCAAAACTTCTGAATATCTTTTAAAATTTTTTAAATTCTTCCTAAAACTTAAAAAAAATTCTTTTGAAATCTCTTTAAATATTTCCTTAAAATTGATTAAAATTTTTTTTAAACTTTTTCTTTGAAATCTTTAAAAATCTCTTAAACTTTCTGGATTGCTTCTAAAATTTTGTGTTACAATCTTTTAAATTCTTTTCCGAAATTACAGGAAATGAATTTAAAGGTTTCGATATCTTTTTTAATTTTCTCTTAAAATGAATTTTTCAAAATCAAAAATCATTGAAAATTTTCTCATGAATCTTAAGAAAACATTTTTCTTTTCTTGAAACTTTTCAAAATTCTTAAAAAGCTTGTTTTTTCTAAATATTAAAAAATATGCATTTAAAATAAAATTTGAAATCTTCACAAGTTTATATTGTTTTTTTAATCTGTTCAAAACTTCTGAATATCTTTTTAATTTATTTAAATTCTTCCTGCAATTAAAAAAAAATTCTTTTGAAATCTGTTTAAATATTTTCTTAAAATTTTTTTAAAACTTTTTGTTTGAAATCTTCAAAAATCTCTTAAACTTTTTGGATTTCTTCTAAAATTTTGTTTTACAATCTTTTACATTGTTTTTCGAAATTACAGGAAATGAATTTAAATTTTTCGATTTCTTTTTTGAATTTTCTCTTAAAATGAATTTTTAAAATCAAAAATCATAAAAAACGTTCTCATGAATCTTAACGAAACATTTTTCTTCTCTTGAAACCTTTTAAAATTCTTAAAAGGCTTGTTTTTTCTAAATCTTAAAAAATATACATTTAAAATAAAATTTGAAATATTCAAAAGTTTATATTGTTTTTTTACTCTTTTCAAAACTTCTGAATATCTTTTAAAATTATTTAAATTCTTTCTACAATTAAAAAAAAATTCTTTTGAAATCTGTTTAAATATTTTATTAAAATTGATTAAAATTTTTATTTGTAATCTTCAAAAATCTCTTGAATTTTCTGGATTTTTTCTAAAATTTTGTTTTAAAATCTTTTACATTCTTTTTCGAATTTACAGGAAATTAATTGAAAGGTTTCAAAATCTTTCTCAATTTTCTCTTAAAATTAATTTTCAAAATCAAAAATCATAAAAAATGTTCTCAGGAATCTTAAGAAAACATTTTTCTTCCGTTGAAACCTTTTAAAACTCTTGCAAAGCTTGTTTTTGCTAAATCTTGAAAAATATACAATTAAAATAAAATTTGAAAAAGTTAAGTCAATTTTCGAGACCTTTTGAAATCTGTTTAAATATTTTCTTAAAAGTTTTGAAATGTTTTAAAAAAATCAAAAATCTCTATTTTGTCAAAAATTTAGAAAAATCTTTTTCGACAATTTTGGAAATCTGTTTAAATGTTTCTTAAAATTAATTTATAAAAATTTTAAACTTTTTGTTTGAAATCTTCAAAAATCTCCTCAAATTACTCGAATTTTTAAAGAATTAAAAAATATTTTATTATTTGATATCACTGTTTATCGTCTAAAATTGTGATTCCTAATAAAAAATCATTAGATTACACAAATAGAATTAAATAATTTGTAAAAAAATATATTTTTTCTAACCTCTGATCTGCTGACTCGGAATTACTTCCACTTGGAAAATTCTTTTTTGCATCAATCCTTTGATCTTTTTCTAGTTCTTTGTAATAATTTCTAATAACTGCTTTTTTCCGACGTTCTTCCCATTGATTTACTGTAAAAAATATGTTTTTTAAAATACATCTGCTCAATTAAAAACATAAACACATGTGAGAAACATAGTATTATAACCTAAAAATTCCGACTCACTTTTGTATTTATTACTATATTTTTTTAATCTGTACGTTTTCTTGTCGAAAGGTTTCTTTTCGCGTTCTTCTTTCTTGTGTTCTTTTCTTGATTCACCCTTTTCTTTCATTTTCGGTCTTTTTTTTTGCTCACAATTAAAAAGAAAAATCGAGATTTTTCGTCAAAAACAGATTTATTTGACACTTTCACATTTCTAGTTTACCAAATTACTACCAGATCGCACCACTTACCGCTCACTAGGAGGCGCTAGCGAACTTGCATAATTGCCCGCGAAATTCAAACTCTAATTAAGCAAAGCAGAGTTTTTAAGATTAAATTATAAAAAACGAGCAAAATAAAAAAAAAGTGTACTGTAGTTTCATTAAAAAATGAAAAAAAAGGCTAGAAAGCATTATTAAAGAGGAAAAAAAAGATTTAGTAGGAAGGTAAGATTAGACCTACAGTAGGTAAGGTAGATTTTTTAATTTTCAAAACTTACCTCTCAAACAAAACTTTCTCTTTCCTTCTCAATAATGATTTTCGACTTTGCAGTTCAACTTTTTATTGAGCTACAATCCACGTTTCATATTTTTTACAATTCATGTTGTATAATTTTGTTCAAAAAACTACAGTCTGCTTAATTTTAGTTCGAATTTCGCGGGCATTAATGCATGTTCACTAGCGCCTCCCTTCAGCGGTAAACTCAGTTATTTTCAAAAATCTATAATCTTATCCAATTAAATTCTAATGTTGAAAAAAAAATAATAAAAAGAGAAAATTTTAATTGTAAATTTTAAATGATTCAGGTTTTATTTTGAAAGATTAATTTAAGTTCTGAAGATTACAAAATGTTCGAAAAAGAATTTGGAATATTTTATAGGACAATTTTTTTAATTTTGCAGGATTGAACATTTTTTTAAGAAAACTTATTTTTTCATAAGATATTCAGCAGTTTTAAAAGTTTTTAAAAGATTTGAAAATAATTTAAATCTTGAGAAAATTAAAAAAAAAATTAACAAAATGCAGAATTTTGTATTTTTCAAAAAAGAAGATTTTTAAGAATTTTGAAATGTTCCGACAGAATAAAAAAAATGTTGTCAAAATTCCTGGAAAATTTTCAAATTATATTTATTTAAATAATTTAGGTTTTATTTTAAAAGATTGATTTTAAGCTGTAAAAATTTCAAAACATGTCGAAAAAGAATCTGAAGGATTTTAAGACAAATTTTTTAATTTTGCAGGATTTAAAATTTTTGCAAGAAAAATGATTTTTTCAAAACATATTCAGCAGTTTTAAAAGTTTTTAAAAGATGTGAAAATAATTTACATCTTGAGAAAATTAAAAAAAAAATTTAACAAAACGTAGAATTTTGTATTTTTTAAAAAAGAAGATTTTTAAGAATTTTGAAATGTTTCGAGAAAATAAAAAAAAATTCTTAAAATTCCTGGAAAATTTTCAAATTATATTTATTTAAATAATTTAGGTTTTATTTTAAAAGATTGATTTTAAGTTGTAAAGATTTCAAAACATTTCGAAAAAGAATCTGGAGGATTTTAAGACAATTTTTTAAACTTCACAAGATTAAAAATTTTTGTAAGAAAACTCTTATTTTCCAAAAGATATTAAGCAGTTTTTAAAGCTTTGAAAATATTTGAAAATAATTTAAATCTTGAGAAGATTAAAAAAAAAAATTGAACAAAATGTAGATTTTTGGATATTTCGAGAAAGTAGGTTTTTGAAATTTTTTCAATGTTTGAAGAGAATAAAATAAATTTTTTTTTTAATTCCTAGAAAATTGTAAAATTATTTTTATTTTGTAAAATTAATTTTAGTAGAAATGTGAAAAAGATTTTAAAACATTTCAAATGATTTCCTAACATTTCGAAAAATATGTACAATTTTTAAAAGCCATACTTTTCATTTAAGCAAAAATAACAATTTCTAGAAAAAATTCGAGTAAGTATAAGAGATATTTAGTAACTTTAAAAATATTCAAAAATAATTTAAATATTAAAAAGATATAATAGGATTTTTTATTTTGTAAAATTAAATATAAGAGAATGTTTAGAAAGATTTTAATCAGAGTTTAAAAGATTGCAAAATATTTCCAAAATTTTCAAAAAAGACAGGCAATTTTTTAAAAATGCATGATTTTTTAAAATTTTGAGGAAAAATTTCCATTATTTTAAAAGTTATTTAGAAGACTTAGAAGTTAATGCACATTTTTTTCAAAACTTAGGAAAAATTCTAATAATTTTAAAAGATTTTTAGAAGTTTTAAAAATTTCGAATACAGAGCTTAAGAATTTTGAAAGGTTTGAAGAGACTGATAAAGTTGATAAGATTCCTAGAAAAATTTATAAAAATTTTTTATTTTGAAAAATTAATTAAAAAAAAATATTCAGAAAGATTTTAAAATATTTCAAAACATTTCCATTTTTTTTTTAATTTTAGTAGAAGTTAAAATAATTTTAAAAGATATGTAGAAGGCTTGGAAGATTATGCAGATTTTTTTTAAATTGTAGGAAGAATTTAAATAATTTTAAAAGATATTCAGAAGTTTCGAAAATAGTAAAGAAAAATAAACTTTTTAAGTTTTCAAATTTTATTTTAAATGTATATTTATTAAGATTTAGAAAAAACAAGCTTTTTGAGATTTTTAAAAGGTTACAAGAGAATGACAAAATTTTCTAAGATCCCTAGAAAAATTTAGAAAGATTTATTATTTTGAAAAATTAATTTAAGAAGAAAATTAAAAAAGATTTTCAAAATTATTTAAAAAAAAAACCTGGAAGATTTTAGGGCACTTTTTTCATTTTGCAAGATTTAAAAATTTGTAGGAAAATTGAATTATTTCAGAAGATATTTGAAAGTTTAACAAGTTTTGAAAAGATTCAAAAATAATTTAAATCTTCACAAGATTAAAAAAAAATTTAAACGAAATGTAGAATTTTGAAGATTTTGAAAAAGAAGCTTTTTAAGAATTCTGAAAGGTTTCAAGAGAATAATTTTTTTCTAAAGATTCCTGTGAAAATTTCAAATGAATTTTTATTTTGAAAAATGAATCTTACGAGAAATGTGGAAAAGATTTCAAATCACTTCCTAAAATTTCAAAAAAGAATGTAATATATTTTAAAGCAAAATTTTGCAATTTTGCAACATTAACAAATTAAAAAAAAAGCTTATGTAAATTTAGAAGATATTTAGAAGTTTTTAAAAGATTCAAAAATAAATTTAAACTTGAAAAGATTAAAAAATTTTCAAACAAAATATCGAGCTTTGAAGATTTTGAACAAAAAGTGTAGAAGATTTTTTTAAGAATTTCGCAAAGTTTTATGAAAATCAAAATTTTTTCTCAAGATTCATTTAAAAATTAAAAATAATTTTTGATTTCGAAAAATAAATTATGAGAGAAAATTAAAAAAGGTTCCAAAATATTTCAAATGATTTCCTAAAATTTCCAAAAAGAATGTAGAAGATTAAAAACAAAATTTTTCAATTTTGACATATTACAAAAAATTCGAGTAAGTTTAAGAGAATTTTTAAAATTCCGAACAAAAAGTTTAAAAATATAATTAAAAAAAAATTAATTTTAAGAGAATTTTTAAACAGATTTCCACAAATTTACAAAATTTAAGAAAAATTCGAATAATTTTAAAAGATATTTGAAAGTTAAAAAAAAATTTGAATTTGAGAAGATTAAAAACAATTTAAACAAAATGTAGATCTATTTTGTTGAAAATGTTTATTTTTTTAGTAGAAAATTAACCTTTTTGGTTAAAAATTCAAGTATTAGGTTGAAAATTCCGTTAAAAATTAAAATATTTGGCTGAAAATTCATGTATTTTGTTAAAAGTTATTCTTTTTCAGTGGAAAATTGATTTTTTTGGTTTAATTTTTTTTTTTTTTTTCAAAATTAGTTGTATTTTCATTAAAAATAATTTTTTTAAACTAAAAATTGTATAATTCCACTTTTTGTCCATTTTTTTATGATAGACATTTAATCTTTTTGGTTAAAAATTTAACTATTTCGTTAAGAATTTACTTCATTTGGTTAAAAACTTATTTCTCTAATTTAAAAATAAATTATCCTGTTTTTTGGTGAAATTTTATCTTTTTTAGTTGATAATTCCTCTATTTAGTTAAAATGATTTTTTTTATTAAAGATGCATCATTTTAGTAAAAAATTCATTTCTTTGGTTGAAAGTTTAAAAAATGTTGTTGAAAATCCGTTTTTTTTCTTGTTGGAAATTAGATTTTTTACTAAAAATGTAGTTATTCAATTTTTGCTAGAAAATTGATCTTTTTCAATTAAAAATTTACTTATTTTGTTGAAAATTCGTCTTTTTTTGGCTTATCTGACAATCTTTTTATTGTAAATTAAAATTTTTAATTAAGAAAGTGTCCTTAAAATCTTCCTGATTTTTTTTTGAAATTTTCGGAAATCTATTGAAGTGTTTTGAAAGTTAAATTATTTTCTTAAAATTCACTTTTAAAAATAAAAAATCACTTTAAATCCACGTAATTTTAATTAAATTTTTCATTCTTTTGAAACCTTTAAAAATGTTTGGAAATTTTCTTTTTTTGAAATCTTTAAAAATCTACATTTTTTATAAATCTAAACAAGTTAAAAATTTGTTTCAATCCTTTCAAGACTTTTTTTCAACCATCTGAATATCTATTAAAATGGTTTTTCCCTGAAAAAAATTCCCAACCGAAAATTGCCGAATTATAAAATATTCAAACTACAAAATTCCAGAATTTAAACAATTAAAATTTTCTTTAAAATATTTTTTATTTATTAAAAATACAGTAATCAAATATTTTTATCAAAATTTTTTTTTCAATGTTTAAAGTTTCTAAAATTATTGTTTCAATTTAAAATAACAATAACTGAAAAAAAATTTTATGCAAAAATATATTTTTTTTTCAATTATTGTTATTTTAAAATCAAATAATTATTTTAGAAATTCTAAAAAATAAAAATAATCTTTTTTATAAGATTTGACTATTGTATTTTTAATCAATACATAATATTTATAAACAAATTTAATTGTTTAAATTCGGGAATTTTATTATTCGGCAATTTTCTGTCAAGAATTTTATTATTTGGCAATTTTCCAGTTCGGGACTTTTAAAGTGTCGAGAATTTTATTTTTCGAGATTACTCAGTCGTCCCAAAATTTTACAAAAATTGCCTTAAAATCTTCCAGATTGTCTTTTGAAATTCTGGAAATCTTTTGAAATGTTTCGAAATCATTAAAAATATTCTCTTCAAATTAACTTTTCAATATAAAAAATCATTTTAAATTTTCCTAGTAATTTTAATAAAATTTTTAATTCTCATGATACATTTCCAAATTTTTTAAATCTTTTTTCCGAAATCTTCAGGAATATATATTTTCTTAAAAATCGTTACAAGTTTTACATTATTTTCAAATCTTTTCAAAACTTCTTTTAATCTTCTAAATAACTTTTGAAATTATCCCAATTTTTCCTAAAATTTAAAAAAAATTCCTTCATAAGCTTCCCGATTTCTTTTTGACAATTTTGAAAATCTTTTGAAATGTTTTGAAATCATTTTTATATATTCTCTTAAAATTAACTTATCAGTGTAAAAAATCATTTTAAATTTTCCTCGTAATTTTAAAGAAAAATTTTCATTCTCTAGAAACTTTTCTAAATTAAAAAAAAACTTTTTTTTCGAAATCTTCAAATATAAAAATTTTAAAAAATCTTTACAATTAAAATTTTTTTTTGAATCTTTTCAAGACTTCTTTTAACCTTTTAAATATCTTTTAAGATGATTCAAATTTTTCCAAAAATTGCCTCAAAATCTGCCAGATTCTTTTTTGACAATTTTGGAAATCTTTTGAAATATTTCGAAATCATTTAAAATATTCTCTTTGAATTAACTTTTCAAAATGAAAAATCACTTTAAATTTTCCTTGTCATTTTAAGAAATTTTTTTTTCTCTTAAAACATTTCCAAATTATCAAATTTCCTTTTGTCGAAATCTTCAAAATTGTATATTTTTTTTTATAATTCTTCACAAGTTTTAAATTATTTAAAAAATCGTTTCAAGACTCTTTTTAACCTTATAAATAGCTTTTAAAATTATTCGAATTTTTCCTAAATTTCACAAAAATTGTTTTATAAGCTTCCCGATTTCTTTTTGAAAATTTTTTTAATCTTTTTTAATTTGAGGAAAAATTGTCATTCTATTGAAACTTTTCAAAAATTTTCAAAATCTTGTCAAGCCTTCTTTTAACCTTCTACATATCTTTCAGAATACTAAAATGAGATTTTACTGAGAATTTTCAGCAGATTTTTCATTCTCTTGAAACCATTCAAAATTTTTAAAAATCTTTTTTCTAAATCTTCAAAAATCTAGGTTAAAAAAATGTTCAATTCTTTAAATTTTGGAATTGTTTTGAATCTACAATTTTTTTATTCTCTTGAAATCTTTTTAAATTCTTGAAAAGTTTCTAAAGTTTTCGTTTGAAATCTTTAAGAATCTACATTTTGTTAAAATTTTTTTCAAATCTTCTGAATATCGTTTGAATTAATTTTTAAACCTTGCCAAATTCAAACAATTTGCTTTTAAATCTTCTAGATTCTTTTTCGAAATTTAGGGATATCATTTGAAATTTTTTTAAACGTTTTTCAATTTTTTCTTGAAATTCATTTAAAAAAAATCATTTAGAATTTTTCCATGAATCTTAAGAAAATTCTTTTTTGAGTCTTTTCAGAATTTCTTAAGCTTCCAAATAACTTTTAAAATTATTCCAATTTTTCCTGAAACTTTTAAAAAATCTG
Organism: Andricus curvator; assembly: GCA_932195095.1. NCBI lineage: Eukaryota > Metazoa > Arthropoda > Insecta > Hymenoptera > Cynipidae > Andricus > Andricus curvator. The sequence continues at coordinate 10,035 of CAKNYM010046521.1, read as the reverse complement.
CAAAATTTTAAAAATTGCCCTAAAATCTTTCAGATTCTTCTTTTACAATTTCGTAAATGTTTTAAAATCTTTTTAGATATCCTCTTTGAAATTAATTTTTCAAAATAGATTTACCTTCAACGATTTCAGTGACATAAGAAATTTAATTTTCGATTTTTTCCAGTTAATGTCTTTTTCGGTCGAATGTACAATAGCCCCATTTCGTAAAATTGATGGGATTTTATTGAATGAACCTTTTTTTCTAGGTGGGGGCAGTGGTATAGATTTATAATATTAAATGGCACATTTTGTACTTATTATAATAATATTACACTGTGTGAAAATTGTACATAAATAATAAATAATAAATAATAAATAATAAATAATAAATAATTAATAATTAATAATAAATAATAAATAATAAATAATGAATAATAAATAATAAATAATAAATAATAAATAATAAATAATAAATAA
>CAKNYM010046520.1:81299-107504 GCA_932195095.1 Andricus curvator | reverse complement strand
TTACCGTCATGACCGGACATTACCGGTCAGGTCAGGTATTACCACATGAGTCAGGCCGATCAGAGCCCATCACTATATATATGTGACCGTCCGCGAAGAAAGGGACCCGATGCGGAAAAAATCGATTTTCGTTTTTTTTACGCCGATCGATAGTTTCTGTGTTACTCTTTCATTCCCAATAATCAGCAATTTTTTAAGATAATTACTTTCCTTGTTATTAAGCTACAAACATAGGCATGATAAGCGTTCGCGGAGACCGACCGAGAGGCCTACGAAAGCCAGCCCCACCACTTACCACCACAGCTGTACGCGACGTGTCCATGAGCTCCACTCACTCGTGCCTAAAAGTGTAGTGGTAAGTGGAGGGGGTGCTTTTCGTAGACGCATCCCCACTACTCAAATGCTAGCTTGCGGGCTCTGCTACGATCGCCCGTCCTGTAAAATTCAGCTTTGACGCATTAGGTCCCTTTCTTCGCGGACGGTCACATATATGTATATATATTCATATATTATATTTATTATTATATATATTATATATGCCAACGGCGATACCACGCTGAAAACACCAGTTCTCGTAAGATCACTGAAGTTAAGCATTGTTGGGCGCGGTTAGTACTTGGATGGGTGACCGTTCAGGAATACTCCGTGCTGTTGGCCCATCGTGGGTGTGGTGGGCCCACATTGGTAGTAAATATCCACCTAGAAACACTACCCGAATCGGGTAGTAAGGCAATGCACTTTCGAGTTCGAACTTCTAATCAATGTATGTATGTATATATTATATATATATATATATATATATATATATATATATATATATTATAAAATGCTATATATTATATTATATTATAGTTTCGGTTTCGATTCCTTTGAAATAGAAACTGAAGGGCCTATGACAAAGCCACCGAACGCGTCCTCGAGTTGCGAATAGAGGGTTCCTTTACCAAAGGTTTCTGCAAAAATTTGGTTACAATAATTAATAAGCAGTCGCGGACAATTGTCCAGGGATGGTCCTGAAGGAATAACCCCTAAGCGGAGGCGTAACAACCGTGCCCAAAGCTGAATGGCACCTGGGTGAGGTGTCTTAAACGGTGACTCTGGGATACCGGGCGACCTCTCAGAGTATGCAGCCTTATCCTTGCACGCAGGGCTCTACAAAGATAGACGAACCCTTTCCCTAGCTGCTCGTGGGAAGAACAATGACACCACCAAAACACCAAAAAGTTGTAGATACGGTTCAAAACGATCGAACGCGCAGAGCACCCGACAATAGGTCGGCAAACGATGCCGATCATCCTAGAGTTCGGGGTGCTGAAAATAATGTAGATGGAAACACGACGACGAACCGGCGAAACGCCCACATTGAGTGGACAGATCAGCTCAAGGATGACTTGCTAAACTGCTACGATGCCAGTATTATCTCTATTCACCGAGGCTTTATGGCGCGTATGCACACTCTTTGGTGCCAGGAACACCCAGAGCTTCAGCATGTTTCGATTCAATCATTGCGAAATCAACGTGCCCACCCTTCGAAAAATGTATATGTACGCGGAGAGCTTCCCCAACCGCTGCTTGATCAAGCTGCAGACGAAGATGAGAAAGCGACATTAAGACCAACCGGGGAAAGCAGGCACCTTTTGAGAGATGATCGCGATTTCAGGACAAGGAGCAACATTGACATGCAAGTTCCTCCTAAGCCCTAAGATCTGGCTGAAATGGATGCCTCCCTTCGTGGAGATATCTCGCAAGAGTCCGACATCTGGACTACTCAGTTTATGGTGCTGCGAGAGTTTTGGCTGATTCCAATCGAAGGCTAAAACCGATGATGGCTCAAAAGACCAAAAGATGCTTGCATCAACTAAACAAGGAGATTGGATGGGCAAGACAGAATGCGTCCCGTGTTCAATGTGTGATTGACTACATAACATCTGGTAGACCGTTCACGGAAAGGGTTCGAAAGTTCGCCCAAGAATTGAGGATCTTGAATCACACACTGAACAAGTCAAAGCTGCTGACAATCAAGCAGCATATTGTTGAAAAAATACGGCGGTTATCTGACGCAAGGACGAGAATACAGAAGAGGGAGAGATGGATCTGGGAGAATCAACAGTTTGTCGCTGACCCATCGTGCCTCTTCAGCGATCTCCCTGTTTCTGTCAAAAATCCACCCAAGGCGACAACCTCATAAAATCTGAGGAGGAATGTCTACCAATGACTGCCGAAGACGTAAAAAAGGCACTTAGAGGCACGAAGAACTTTTCCGCTGCTGGACCAGATTGTATCAAGAACTTCTGGTGGAAGAAGTTTACTTTTACACACCAACATTTGGCCCGCATATTCACCTCATATTTAAAGTCGGAGATGCCCACTCCGCAGTGGCTGGTGTTAGGACGCACTATACTCCTGCCGAAAAAAGGCAACTTGTCCAACCCAGAGAATTACAGGCCAATAACTTGTTTGAACACACTGTATAAGATCTTTACAGATGTCCTAAACAACAGGATTTTTCGACGAATTGAGCCTGTATGGCGAGAGATATACGAACAACGAGGCTCGAAAAAAGGTATAGCAGGCTGTCGAGAGAACCTGCTAATTGGCAGGTGTGTCTGTAAAGGCGCTGCAGCCCATCAGCGCGTCCTGTCGATGGCCTGGATTGACTACCGAAAAGCTTTCGATTCAACCTCTTATAGACTTATCATCTGTCTGTTGCAAAGCTTGAAGGTACATCCACACATAGTGAGATGCATAGAGAGATTGATGCCTCTTTGGAAAAATAGATTTACTATCTCATCTAGAAATTATCGTCTGACAACGAGCAACGTCACCTTCCAGAGGGGCGTCTTTCAAGGTGATACCATGAGCCCTTTGCTTTTTTGCATCACACTTCTGCCTCTATCTCTTGCACTACGAAATTCTTCGGGATACCTCTGTGGCGACACTAACCAGAGCGAGCATAAGGTCACTCATGTATTTTATATGGATGACGTGAAGATCTATGCCTCCGGTAAAAGCAAACTTCAAACTGCTATAAATATCGTCAAGAACTACACAGGAGAGATTGGGATGGACTTTGGTTTGAACAAATGTGCCAAAATTAATCTGAAGAAAGGAAAGATTACTGGCGTTCCCAAGGACCCTGAGCTTGTTATCTTCTTCGACAGATTTGGTCCTCCAATCTGTCGGCGTTGAACAAGGTATCTGCGACTAACATGCTTGCCGTCCCGGTTCTACTCTACTCGTTTGAGGTGGTTCAATGGACGAAGAACGAGCTTAAAGCCTTTGATGTCACCACACGTAAGATCATGCATATGCATAAAAGCTTGCATATCAATTCGTCAGTTCCGCGATTATACATTTCACGCCGTCAAGGCGGACGCGTACTTCTGAATCTCCAGTGTCTTCATAACCGAATTGTTCTAAGTGCAGCTTACATCGTTGCGAATGGCAGAGATCCTCTCCTAAAAATGGTCAGGAACCACGAGATGATTGGCGAGGGAGCGTTCCTTTACAAAGCCGCGGAGCAAGCGGCCGAGACCCTTGGCCTGAATTTTAACATCAGAAGTGAGGAAAGTGCATTACTCCATCAAGGTGCTTCACTTCTAAAAGCCGAAGTGAAGAAAGCAGAGCTTGAAAAATTTCACCAACAGCTACTCGACAAGAAAATGTACGGAAACTCTCACAGAAATGTAGAAAAGCTGTCCTTGTCGACGGAGCAAACTTTTGCTTTCCTCAGATCATCAGGGCTTAATTCAGGTACAGAGGGTTTTATTTTCGCATGCCAGGACGGTGTCATTTCCACCTCAGCATACTGTGACCGCATTTTATGTCAAGAAGTTCCCAGCGATAGGTGCAGAGCGTGGCATGCACACGCTGAGTACCTAGAACACATACTATCGGAGTATCCCACCCACGCAGGAACGACGTATATCTAAAGACATTTTGCGGCCCTAAGAGTGCTTTATTACCATCTTTGTCGCTCTTACGCTGTTGGCCGCGATCCTGCCCTGCCGAACGCTCCAAGGGAGATAGAGTCAATTCTCCGAAACGGGAAGTGCCAAATTTTCTGGATATATGATTTTCGGACAGCAGTCTCCGTTGCACACTCGAGGCCTGACATCGTTCTCCAAGACTTCGGGAAACGAACTATATTCGTGATCGAATTCTCGGCTCCTTCCGAATACAACATCACTGCCAAGGAGAAAGAAAAGGAGGAGAGGTATCAATACCTTAAAAGGGAGTTGCAACGACTGAACCCAAAAATATTCGGTACAAGTAATTGTGCTTGTGATAGGTGCTCTCGGAGGTGCGAAACTATCACTGGTTCGTAACCTTAAAGCCATACCCGCGTGCCAAAAATATGCCAAGGCACGTGCGAGATGGATGCAGAAGGCTGTCATCCGTGGGTCGCCTTGTGTCCTTAAGACACACGAGGGTTTCGCCGGCCTGTCATTGTGATTTCACCGTGCCCTATGACCACCCATGTCACGGTTGTGCGACGTGGCCATAAGTGTGATTTACCGCGGTTCTACTGGGAGCCGGTATCATTTTTAGATGGCAGTTGCTCTCAGTGCGACCCTGCAGTGGTTGTTTAACCCTTTTTTAAATTATATATTATATTGTTTCTTTTTCACTCGTTTTTGCTCGCAACATTCTTAACTCATTTTTGCCCCGACTACTTTTTCACTCCGCTTTTGCTATCAGCCCCTTAATTCATCCTCTCGTTATTTCAACCACAAGTAACGCCTTTGCAAGGCTTGAAAGTTACTTGCAGTACCTAGGATTTGAACGAGCGCTAGCTGAAGTCCCGAAGATTTCCAGGGGCCTTGAGGACTTGTGATGGATAATTCCCTTCAACTGCATTAAAATTTTTTTTTCTTTATTAAATATATCACTTGGAATCAAGTGAGACATTGATCCTTATCTATAAAATTTAAACTCTACTCTGGATTGTTATCTTTCTCAATTCAATATATGTGTTATCTGTTAATGTCACATATCAATAAATGATTTTAATATTATTGAGCAATTTTTCGTTTTAAATGTGTAGTTCGAGACAAAAGCGTGACAAGACATTTTGCTTTCTATTTATTGATAATTTCTAAACCAATTTGTTTAACAAATCTCAGGATAAGAAAACTAAAATGTAATTTTGTAATACTCTCAATGAATGTCCCATTTAGTTAGCACTCAACAAACTTACATTCAAATCGGCTGATCATTTTCTCTTCCACTTAGAAGGGGAAAAGATCAAGACAAACTCGACTAGGCCTCTACCTCATAGTCTGGTATTTTGGGTTTTTATTTGAGCAGATCTTCGATTACTTTCACTGTCTACTCGTAAAACTTGATTCTCAAATCACTATGTCAACTTTAGTTACTTTCAAACAATTATAATATCAATATAATAATATTGATGTTAAGGCAGTGTCAAAATGCATCATTTCTCATCAGACTTTACAGATCAAAGATCAAAGCCCTGTATTCAATTCAGTCAATATTTGCAAATTTGCTTCGAGCCTCTCTCTAAACCTGATTGGCTATTTTCTCAAGTAGCACAAATCCTTAAAATAAATCATCAACTGTCAATTGCATCATTATATTCGATCATAGTTATGCAAAATTGAGGAAGAAATCGCCCATTAGAAGTTCACGATTCTCTATATGTAATATATGTATATTTTTTACATTTAAAAAAAGTTTATTTAGATACTCAGCGAGAAATTATGAGATGCTCACAGAATAATTGACTCATTGAGAGGTTTATTAATTATTATTTTTTCAGGTTCAGTGAACTTATATCTGAATACTAATAACGTAAAAATTATCTTGTGTTTATAATTATTGAGTCTTTCACATTGCAATTTCATTAACCTAGTTTCAATTAGCATCTTAGTATCCTTACTGAAACATTGTAGGAGTAAATTAACGATGCGTGAAGGTATTCTTAGATCCAAGAAACAGCCGTTCCGTTCTGAATATAACTGCGGTAGATCTGCCAGCAAATAACACTATCTGTCAATCATTGTAGTCATATTTTATCAAACATAAATGGTTCCACAACTATTCACGCACTATTGCTGAATCTTAAATATCACAGTAAAAAGAAGATAAAAACCCAAGGTTTTATTTTAAAATCTTTCAAATTTTCTCGATGCTGAATTCAATTATTCTTAGGGAAATATTTCTATTAGCTTTCTAACGTTTGAAAATTGATTAAAATATGTCTATGTTTCAAGAAATAGTTCAAGGTTCATCCTTTTATACTTTCACCTTTTCCACATAAAAGCTGCAATTTCATAAAAATGGGTACGTGATGTTTTCAGTACGAGTCATCTTCCATGAAAAATCTTTTTTATTACACTCTAAAAACAGACTATTGACTGTCAAACGATTCCTTTCACTATTAAAGGATTTTCCATTCAAAATTGGCATGAGAGGAAATCCTCTCATAGTTAAAGGATTGTCGTTTCAAATGCTATCCTTTAACTGTGAAAGGTTTTCCTTTAACTTTGATCTTGACGTGAAATCTATTGTCGGACAAAAGTAAGAATAATTTGAACGTTAAAAGGAAACTTATTGCATGATATTACGTGCAAGAAATGTACAAAAGCCGAACTTTGGTGAATGTAAATATAAAGTCGATAATTATCAATTCTATAACAATGAAAAGTGAGGTTATGTGGAGCAAAAATTGTTCCTTCAGTACACGTACCTTCCATCTTCACGCGTCACAATCTGGGATTCCTATTTTTTTGAAGAAATCCATTTTCTATATCAGTTCGCACGTTTTTTTGCACTGAAAAAATTTACTTGCGCACATTGGGTGCTAAGCGATATTCACTCATGGGCAGGCGACGCGCACTTCCTCCGCTAGCCAACAAATGAAATCCTTTAATAGTTAAAGGAATTCTTTTGAAAGTCAAAAGAAATCGTTTATCAGTAAAACTAGTTCCGTTTTGCATTTAACGGATCAGTCTTTGAACAGTGAAACGATTCTATTGATGGGCAAAAGAAATCTGCTTAATTTGAAAGGTTCGCATTCTGAAAGGAACGTAATTTTACTGTTAATAGACTTTTTCTTAGAGTGTACACCTCTGCGAAAAAGTCTATGTTTCGTGGCTGTATAGACGCAGGAAAAGTGACCAATTTCAGGGGGAAGCGTGAAAAAAGACTAAAGATTGGTGGGGGTGGAGGGCTTCCTACCCTTTAATTTACTATTACTAACCCCAAAAAAAAAAGTTTTATTTCGAACCAAGAAACGGCGTCAAAATGTGCGAAAACAAAGTTGAACCATAATTGGTTCATATTGAGCAATACGAGTGTTAAAGGCAGTTCAATTATTTTTTAGTGTTTACATTGATCAAGAGAGCGAATATAACTGAAGTTCAAAATGAGTTTGTAAGAAAATAATCTGAAACAAAACTGAATCCCTAGCTTTTTCTGTGACGTTGACTAAAGTGAATCTACATAGGCTGGCTGTAGTGAATTTGGGTTGGTTTCAGAGATTTAGCTTGAGCACCTTTTCTAGCCCTTGGTCCAGTTTTTATGTTGAATAATCGCGTCCTTTTTCTTTTCCAGTTTGCGAAGTTTGCGAGCTTTCCTTCCTCTTTCTTAGAGGAAGCTCTATAGGGAAGACAGTTTTAACCAAATTTTAAATGGTACTAATCATTCATGATTTTTTACTGAAAATTAATAAAAAGTTGAAAATTATTTAAATAAATAGTGAAATACCGTGATATTTCACTATTTTTCTAGATACGCGAGTGAAAAAATAAGAGAAAAAATGAGATTTTACAGGATAAACAAAAAAGGTATGTGACTCACAAAACATATACCCTAAAGATGGAAAAAAATATTTAAAAACTTTTCTTTGTAGGAGGAGGAAAAAACAAAGTAGTACTCGTCCTCTTTTTCATGTAATAAAATTTAAAACTGTGGATATCCTGACAAAATCACGAAAATGTATAGTATTCAATATGAGAATTTATAAAATTATGAGAATGACAATTGAATAAACACCAGAAGTAAATTTATTTTTTAATGATGTGGTAGAACATTTGTCCAAAAATATTGAGCTACGTGGTCATTATTTAGAAATTTTTAAGGAGGTGACAATAGTTTTAAAAATTGTTTCCTTTGTTTGTTCAAAAAGAAACTAAATGATCTTTATCGTCAACTAAAAAAAACCTTTCATATCATTAAGAATAAATAATTATATTCTACATGTTAGTAACACTAAAATTAGAAAACTATTAATCAGATATCATCTGTTTACACGGCCCAGGATTTAGGATCCAGAACTCAAAGAAGGACAACTATAGAAACTGAAAACTGGGTGACACTTAGAAGTCACTGCGCGCATAAATGCGAATTGTCTCATGCAGTAAAAGCTGATTGAATGAGAAAGGGAGACAGAGGCTGCAGAATTTAAAAAAAGGAGGGATATAAGCAGAGAGTGACAGAGAGAGATTTTCAATGTAAATTCTGAGTTGTTACCACTTTGTATGTCAACCGACGCCGAGTGACGCCAACGGATACTTTCTACTGGAAATGTTAAATAAATAGAAGCGCATAGATATCACAAGTATCCATGCATTGAAGACTGAGTCTTAGGAGATAACGTCACACACAAAATACAAAAAAAAAGTTGAAGAAAAAATCATTCTTATTTATTCCGCTTAAATTTTACTCTTATTACAGGGAAAGAACGTTGATGAAAATAACGAAGCTGCCTTTCTTTCCGGATTATTATTCAGAAATATTTTGTCTCACTCCATGCGATGCTCTTCTACAGATCTTCAGACAAGCAGACACTTTGCTTCTTCGATCAGTTTCTGATAGAATCAATCAACAATGAGTTAATTTATTAACCGCGTTGTACATTCTCTGTTGCAATAGACTGAGTAATTGTATAGCGTCAATGCCCTCAAGTCAGATTGTATCTGCTCTTATAGTTCATTGAAACCCTGAATTATTTTGGAAGAAGAAAAAAAATGAAGATACTACGGAAGAACTTACAATACAAAAACGTAGTAATTAAAATACAGAGGATAATATTAGTTATTCTGAGATTCTGAATGAGAAATCGATTCATTTGAACTGATTTTAAATATCGTATGAGATTCATACTCGGTGAAAGATATAAAAAGAATGAGAACGGTTTCCACTGTATCTGGAAAGGTCGAGGCTAACGCGAGAAACGCGATCACCTAGTTTGCCTCTCATAAACAGAATCGTCATGCACGAGAATTCATTTGATAAAATTAAAAGAAATAATTAGCAAAGATACTCTTCTCTGAAGGAAAGTTCTCTAAAACATTCAGATTTTATCTTGAGGCATTTAATTTGAATGCTCATTAAAACCAAATTACTCTCCATTTGTTTTATATTTGCTATGCCTTTCCTTAATTTAATCTTTTTCCTTAATTTCTTTCCTCTAATTTATTCATTCTCTTTATCTCATGTATATGTCTACTTTAAGGTACTGAAAGTATTTATTTTTTTAATACGCTCATGCCTATAAAGTTCTCTTTATTCCTTTACTTGCTATTGCTTGCTACTTTCTACTTTCCTTAAATTAGTCTCAATTCTCTTCCTGAGTGTATTGCTTATTTCTCTTTCAAATATTTCCTCCTTTGGAAAAATGGAAATTGTTTACTCTTTCCATACGTTTGTCACTAATTCTTTTCCTTTGTTAATTTATTTTGTATTCTTTCATCGCAGTATCCCTTTCCTCTATCGTAAATCTTAACAATGTCATACATATGTTCCCCACACATACAAATTTTCTTACTAGGTAATATTTTGATCCATCCTTTCTTGAAATAAGATAAATGACCTTTGGTATTTTTTTGTTGAAGATGATCAGAAATAACCATGTGCAAATCTTCATATACAACTGCTTTTGATTCATGAACGGCTCAATCATTTTCCATTTTTCACGCTTGAAATAAAGAAAGGTAACATAATTTTATAGAGAAGTAAAAGTTTTTTCTCTTCCATTTATGGATGTTTTATATAAGAAACCAACTTCAACATTTAGCATTACCCCATCTTGAATTGGGACAGTAACCTTAGTGACTTATTCCTCTCCTTAAGAATTTTCTTTTTAATGAAGTTATGGATTATTCCATCATGCTATTTAGTCGTGTTTCTAAGTAATTACTCAATTCTTTCTATAATTTAATTCTTAATTCTTTCCTAAATTTATAACTATTCACTCCTTTACAAACTTATTACCATTCACAAGCTTTACATTTTAATTTCCTTTACTTGTTGCAAATTTTCTTCTTTACATTTTGTATAATTGTTTCTTCTGTACAGATGATTATTCAATATTTTTCTTTAGCTTGTCCCATTCAAATATCTTTTCCTTCCTCTAATTTTCACTTACGTAATTTATTCTCTTATTTTATCTTAATCTCTTGTTTATATAGAATTTTTCTTTCCTTGATATGTTTAGTCACTCTTTCCTTTCCCTAAATAAAACTTTTCTCTATAACTCATTCCTTATTGCATATTAGGATTAAGTTGGTATTGGTTCTTTCTTACCTTGAAATAATTTCAATCGCCTCTAATGGTTTACACATTATTATTTATCTTTATCTTCACTTCCCTTAATTTAACCTATTTCTTTAGCTGTTGTTACTTCCCTTCCTTAATATATTAACTGTCTTACTTAAAAAGAATTTTTTTATTAATTTCCTCTGCTAGAAAAAATTATTCCTTTTGCAAACATTTGCAATATTTCTTAAAGTCACTCTCTGTCCTTCCTGAAGATATCCTTTATTCCTTAAATAGCATTTCACTATTCCCTAATAATATTTTCATTAATGAAGTTCATTCTCCTTTCATCCTCTTTCTCATACTTTCCCTTATCTAGATCTTCTTCTTTTTCCCTAACAATGTCCCGACCCCATCCTAATTTATCTTTACTTTGTATAAGTATATTCAGATAACCATGGTTGTTTTAAAATAAAGCATTTACTCTCTTAAAATGAACAAGTTAAATCTAACTGATTTCCAGTTAATTCTCACTCATTGAAACAGTCAGAAGTGTATTACCGACAATCAGTAAGATTCAACTTGGTCACTCAGTGGAATTCCTTCACTGTTTTAATCAGTGAGTTTTAATCGTTATTCATTACCAGTAGTCATCTGGTCGTACGCATTGTCGTCGGTCAGCTGGTTAGGTATGATACTTATCACTCATCACTTTTATGCTAACCTTTGCAAAATTATCTTTTGAAAAGCGCACTATAGTCTCACAACAATAAATTAGGGCCGAGCTGTAAAATAATAGAATAGAATATATTGCGTCTAACTGTGGGAAGGCCCGTTATTACGTCAACGTGTCGCGTCGCTCAAAGTCAAACCTAAGTGGCCAGGGGCCTTGCCACTTTCAAGCAAAAGATATTATATCCGCTGCTGATTGCAGCCAGGCCTCAAATATTTCTAACACAAATACTAGTAGACAATAAAGTTCGTTTCCACTGGAGAAATGCAGACCCAACCGGTGACACGCGCGTACCAGACAACTGGAGGTTCATGCCTTGGCAGCGTGTAGCGCTGTATCACAGGTTCGCCAGTGATAATTCAAAATACTGATTCAGCCAGTGACAGTTTCACTGGTTCAGTTTAAGAGAGTAAGAAGCATTTACAAACCCGTTGCCTGATATTCAATGAATTTGATATGAAAGACCGAAGGAGACAATTCCATTAATAGATTGTGCGACAATAAGTACGTGAAGGAATAGTCACAATCCCCCTTTATTTCAAAAGGAGGATGAAAAAATAGAAAACTATTTAGTATTCACGACTTGAGTGCTTATCCATCAATCGACAAAACATCGTAGAAATGTCTAGCAAGGTGTCATCAACCTCATCCTCTGCCACCTCCATAATATACTATCTCTTCATCCAGGGCTCTTCGCCTTGCATGTATACACCTCCTCATTAACTTCTACTGCAACTCAAGGCCAAAATTACATAAGCAATCACAGTTCAATCAAAAATTCCGCTTTGCAAAAAAATAATGGAAATCGTTTTAAGGTTCTTTGAAATTTCGTCAGTTATGCTGGAAATACATTTTCTCTTGTTACAGCCTTATGTGATTAAAAGGCCAACTTTAATAATAAAATTTAGTAATTTTAAAATTATTTGATCATATCCTCTTCACCAAGCAAATATTATATCATGTGTACATAAGTCTGGAACCTTTCGCTTTTCAAACAAAAATTATAAGATGAAATTTTTGTAGGTACAACATTGGAAATTTGACTATATGTGGGCGTCTACATGAAAAGGGCCCTTATCTCCGGTTCTAGTTTAGGAAATATTCACGGTTTTCTAAGTTAAGGTGAAAATTATTATTTTCAGGTTTGAGTGTGGGATGATACTGGGACCTATAGTGAATCTATTGGGACTATAGTCATATCCAGAAAGTAACCGGAAGTAGGTATATTTCATGTTCGTAAGAAAAGTATAACATGTGTGCTTATGGAACTCGCAAAGTTTTGATGCGTTTTTCTCGAAAAACAATTTTTCGAAGTTCCAATTTCAAAAATTCTTGAGGGTTCGTTTTGGGCCTAAATGCTGGAAATGTATCCGGGCTACGTACCCATATACGTAACTCCGTACCGGCCATAAGGGCCCTTTTCATTTGGACGCCCACATATTAGGTGAAGGTACTTATTAATGATATTCTATAATTGGACGGACGAACACGTTAATTAAATACGAAAAATGTTTGCTAATAATAACTTGTTAGGCGTAGAAGTCATTTTTTATTTTTTGCCTTCTCTTTGCATTTCCTTCAGCAGGTTAAATCTATTTTCACAATGATTCATTGTTAAAAACGATAACCTCTGTGACGTCACTCGAGATTTGTGAATTATTAACTTCAAGTTGAATAAATTTAATTTTTCTTATAAAAAGCTGCTTTTTAAATTCTTTTACTTATTTAGAATTCTTTGAACTATCTCAAATTCTTTGAATTATTTTGAATTCGTTCAATTCTTTAGAATTCCTTTAATTATTCGGAATCATTTGAATTCTTTGAAGTTGCTTGAATGCTTTGAAATCGTTTGAATTCTTTAAAGTCGTTTGAATTCGTTTGAATTCGATTGAATTAGTTGAAATTAGTTTTAATTCATTTGAATTAGTTGGAATCCGATTGAATTTGTATGAATTAGTTTTAACTCGTTTGAATTCGTTTGAATCCGTTTTGAATTCGCTTGAAATCGTTTTCATTCGTTTGAATTCGTTTGAATTCATTTGAATTCGTTTAAATTAATTTGAATTCGTTTAAACTCATTTCAATTAATTTGACTTCTTTTGAATTCTTTGTATTTTTGAATTCGTTCAATTCTTTCAATTTTTTGAATGCTTTTAATTCTTTTAAATTCTTCTGAATTCTCTAAATTCTCTTGAATTCTTCAAATTATTTGGATTCCTTGAATTCTTTGAATACTTTGAGTGATTTGTTTAAATCCTTTGAATTTTGTGAAATGTTTAAATTCTTTGATTCTTTTGACTTCTTTGAATTCTTTAATTACTTTGAATTATTCGAATCACTTGAATTATCTGAATTCCTTCAATTCTTTTGAATTCTTTTAAATTCTTTTGTATTTTATTGCATTATTTGTATTTTTTTATTTCCTTAGAATTAGTGTAACACTTTGAAGCATACATTTGTCCTTACATACAAATTAGTTGAAACCTCATGCAAGAAAGATTTTTAGGTTCGCTGATTACGAATCTGAAGACAAACTTCAGAATGGCAAATACATTACTTATTTTTAAATTTCTGTCCGTTGTATTGGATCATTCATTTTGAGTATTGGAATTCTGACTTCAGATTCATAAAATCAGCCACCTAAAAAAAGCCGGAAACCCATTTTGAAACCACGGGATTTAAAAAAAAATTGTCCGCCATAGAGCAACCGCCATTTTGTATTTCAAAAAATTCAAAAATCTGACACCAAATTCATAATCAGCGACCCAACAAAACCCTGAGGACCTATTTTGAAACCACGGGACCAATTTTTTAATTTTTTAGCTGCCATATTGGATCTGCCATTTTGAATTTTGGAATTTTTACTGTAGATTCGTAAGCAGCGACCCAAAAAACTCTCTAAGTCACATTTTTAAGGCACGGGGCTTATTTTTAAAATTGTATCCGCGAAATTGGATTCGCCATTTTGAATTTTGATAATTTCCCAAATTTGACTCCAAATTCGTAATCAGCAACCCAAGAAACCCCTGAGGACCAATTTTGAAGTCACGGGACCAATTTTTGTATTTTTTTGTCACCATATTGGATCCGCCATTTTGAATTTTGGAATTTTTACTTCCTATTCATAATCAGCGACCCAAAGAACCCCCTGGACGTTATTTTCAGCTACCCAGGAAACAAGAAACGATTGACCACGTTTCAATCGTATTTCAGGTCGTATGAAATGTGTATCTTAAACTGGAATGGCAGATTGCTGACGATAGGTTAGAAGTGCCAATGAATCGGAGAAGTGGTTATTTCACGATTCACCAAAAATATTTCGTTACCGATTGAAAAACGACGGTTAATCGTATTAATCGTAATAATACTATTCACAAATGAAAATTACAGACCAGAAAGAAGAAAAACTTAATTTTGTAAATTTAATCACTACAGTATCGATTAGTAATATTGATTACTTTTCGATATATATTGAACAGTAATCAATATGTCATATTATTAATTAATTTTTAAACAGATAATAATGTATCATATAATGTAGAAATTTTGCCTTGGCCCGGATCTGGCTGCCATAAATCTGATCCGGCACAAATGGGGGTCCGCTCGGGCGTTTCATTCTCTATCCGGCTCAGGTCAGGGAATTTTTGGTAGGGATTAGGGATATTCAAATGATTAGGCTAAGAAATATTAAATTACAAGTTTTATTTTTAATATTTTGGAAATTTTAGATATTCCAAACGAAGGAGATTTCTATTTGCAAGTGTGGATCCTTGAAGTTGAAAAATAATTGTGGGAAGCGTAGCAATGCCGCACATTTGGAAAGTAACGGGATTGAATAAAAAAATGATTGAACCTTTTAAAAATGTCTCTTCTAAAATTATTTTATTAGAATTTGAAGACAAAACGTTCGTTTGTAAACCTTCGAATGTCATAGAATTTGGTTAATGGTGCATGACTCTTTGTGACTTATTGAAAATAAAAAATTAGGTATTTTTTATCTTACAACTGTATTACGTTCATTTAACTATGTTTAAAAGAATACCCATTCACAAATTTAACTTTTTTAAAGACAATTTCCGCCTTTTATATAATTAAAGTAGTTCATTAATTTTTTAATTGAAAAAATTGCACAGATGTAAACTACAGTATACATATATTTATACTTTGTTATAATCAAAAATATTTTATTCTCAGAGATTTATTCAAATTATTATAATTTATTGAAAAATTTACTATTTACATAAACTTGCATTTCACTAACATGTGTATGTAAATTTTATTACAATTTAAATATTTTAATTGAAATATGTATATTAAATTATTTAAATATATTTTATTTATTTTATTTTAATATTTTATTTAAATATTTAAAAAATAGGTTTCTTATGATGGACATTGTTGAATATTTAAAATCCAATTCATTTAAGTTCCTAACCAATCTGTACTTTACTACTCAAATTTACTCGCATCCAATTCCGATTCACTACAATTCAATAATGAAGAGCGCAATCTGCATTATACAATTCATCGGACTTCATCAATCATCAATTGTATGATGCAGATTCGTTTCTGTTAAAGTGAATCTGCACTTTACCATTCAGTTTGACATCCTTCAAACTCCATTTCATTGAGAACTTGAAACGATTCATACGTTTCTTCTGTGAATCGTAAATCACCAATTGAACATAAGCTAGATTTTTTAGGTTATGTTCTCCTATTCAAAATGTCTTAAAACGATAGAACGAGTACATCTCCGAATGTCGCTTTGCAAATTTAATAGCTGACCAGTTCAAAGAGTCCAAAAAACAATTGAAATGCAACTTTCTCAATCTGGAATTTTAAGATACACATTTCAAGGCGCTCCAGTTCAATCGTTTCTTTTTTCCTGGGTAATTTACTATGGCTGATTAGTCACAATTACATTTAATGTGTAAAAAGGCTGAATTTTTTCACCTTGTTTATTTGTAAAATCCATTCTGTTAAAAAACAAAATATTTTCAAAGTTTCCTAATGTCAAATGAAGTTTTACAATACTTTTAACATTCTTTTTGTTTTTGTCATTCGTTAGAAACTTTTGAATTCTTTTGCCTTTTTACATTCTCATCAGAGAAAGTATTAGATTTGTGTCAAATTTGACGCCCCCCCCCCCCCGTTTTTGTCAAGGGTCCGGGTTTAGAGACCTTCTGAACCCAAAAAAACAGGTTTTTACGAATAAGTCTGTATGTATGTATGTCTGTCTGTCTGTCTGTCTGTGAGCACGATAACTTTCGAAAGAGTTGAGGGATTGGATTGGCCTTTGGTATACTCTTTTAGTTTCCTAAACTAAAGGTCAAGTTCGTTAGCCAGCCATTTTGGATACAAATTCAAAAAGTGAGCGCTTTTTCAATATTGTCGAGACCACTTTTTTTCAAATTTTAAAGTTCTATGTACAGATGTTTGTAGTACTCAAAAATACAAACAATTTATCCCAATGACTTTTTTTGATAATACAAAAATTACTGGAGTTATAGCATATGAAAGAAAGTCAGGAGGAGAATAACGTTGTTTTTTGAACATCCTACATTATTGTCATAACAGCTTTTTGAATTTCTTGAAAAATCAAAAATTCCAATTTTTGTCGCACAAAAAAATAATGAAAAATCAAACATTACATTTTGCGGTCAAACTATGCAAGATATGAAAAAAGATGAATCAACAAAAATTGTGCATATAAAAAAGGTCTACAAATTTGTTATTAATTACTTTTTGATAGGATGCGTAGCTTCGTTTTATTTGTAAAAAATAGCAAAAAAATATATAAAAATTAAATCTTTAGAAAAACGACGCAAGGTACGTAAAAAGATGAATTGAAGAAAATTGTGCATTCAAAAAAGATCTACAAATTTGTTGGCAATCACTTTTTGATAGGATGCGTAGGTTTTGTTTTAATCTTAGATAATAAAATTAAAAATAAAAGAATTAAATTTTTGGACAAACGACATAAGCTATGAAAAGAATTAATAAACAAAAGTTGCCCACACAAAAAAGAGCTATAAAAATTTGTCATTAATAATTTTTTTAAGGAAGCGTAGTTTTTGTTTTAATCGTAAAAAATAGCATTAAATATAAAAAATTAATTTTTTGGAAAAACCACACAAGATACGAAAAACCAAAAATGATCTACTTTGTTATAAACTTTTGTTATAAAAATTTTCTTAGAACCACTTTACGCTAGGATGCGTATTTTTGGTTCGAATCGTAAAAAAACACATTAAAAATAAACAAATTAAATATATGGAAAAAACGTAACAAGTTGCAATAAAATGTTCAATAACAAAATTGTTTTTTTATAGGTTGCGCACGAGGGGTTAACAACCCGAGGATGTCAGGTGTACACCTTCGCTGAAGTCACTGGCGTGAAGTCACTTGAATATACATCAATTCACTGAATTCACTTGAAGTCACTGTACACTCCATCGGTCGAGTTGTGAACCCCTCGGTTACGCATTTTTTTAAATTATAAAAACAAGAAAATGCAAATACGTCTGTTTCAATACCAATGCATATTATGAATTTGATTAATATAAATTTACTGAAATGATACATTTTTCAGGATAGTTGAGGATAAAATTTAATGCAAAATAAGACACAAATATTATAGTTATTATGATAAATAAAATTTTTACTTTATTTTGCAATATCTGAATTAGCAATCCCAGGCTGAGGTATAGAAATAAATATAATATACATTTGATATAATAGTGTTGAACCTAATGTAGAAAAGTTCGCATTTTGGATAAAATCTATTGCGAAGCACGAGACACGTGATGAAAATGTGTTCGTTAAAGCCGAAGGCGCTTTAACAAAAGAGAATTCAGAATCACCAAATTACAGTTGTCGATGCTTTAACCTTTAACTTTAAAAGGTCCGTACACAAATATGGGAGAAGTACAGAGACCGAGCGCGAAGCGCGAGATAAATATATTATCGAGCGCGAAGCGCGAGAACCAACAGTCGCGCGCCTCAGGCGCGCTCGAACTTGCGAGCGAAGCGAGCCGCGCGCGATGAGGATGTGCCCGCCCAGCGGGCACATTTTTTCAAATCCTTTTTGATACTTTTGAATCCTTTTTTGAATTATAATATATTCTTTTAAGTTCTTTTGAATTCATTGGAATTCTTATGAATTCCGGTGTACATCAGATTTTCTAGTAGTTTAGCCCTCGACGTGCCAAGATATGAAAATTTCAAAAACTTCCAAAATTTTATTTTTTAATCAGCAAGCTATGGATTTGTGGAATCTTATTATTTAATGCATCAAGTAATATTGTGATTGCTTGAATCACACTTAATATTGTAATAAACTCCGTCCCTATGTATTTTATGAGGCGATCTTAAGTTATGCAGTGAATTGAATACAAATTTGAAGGTGTCATTTCAATTTCGTTATGTCACTTGATTGGTCAATGAATTTAATCCCAGAGAAAGTTTGTTTATAGAC
This sequence comes from Andricus curvator, assembly GCA_932195095.1. Lineage (NCBI taxonomy): Eukaryota > Metazoa > Arthropoda > Insecta > Hymenoptera > Cynipidae > Andricus > Andricus curvator. The sequence continues at coordinate 88,791 of CAKNYM010046520.1, read as the reverse complement.
GCTTCGCTCTGACAATAAACTTATTACATGACACACTCTTTTCATAATCGCTACCTCTTCTTGTCAATAATCCCTTACATGATTAGAATTAGAAATGCACAAAAAGATCCTCATGCCCATTCTAATAGGTGCAACTATTATAATTACGAACCAATTTTATAAATTTGTATAATTCAGTCGGTACATAAACCATCGCATACTTTAAATTTCGATAACAGAAACTTGTGTCCAGAATTAAGCGTGTCCAGAATTGAGTGTGCCCAACAGTGCCCCTCCATCCTACCATTTGTCTCCATTGAAAAAATAAGGATTATGCAACCGAATAGAAAATAAAACATACCAAAGGAATCTGAAACAAGCATCATGCATCATGAACCGTGAATTGTTAATTATGATTCAAAAATAAAAAATCATGAATAATAAGTGAGGATGGTTCCAGAATCTTATTTCGTGATGGAAAATTCGGATTCTTTGGTGAGTTCGAGATCCGGTGTCGGGCACGCAAAGTAGCTGTTCAGTTCACGATTATTCACTCTTCACTTTCACTCACGCGAGATTCGATACCAGATTGTATGTATATAGCCAGAGCTGGTCTCTTCTTTCTCGACTTCTCGCCCAGAAATTCTTCTTCTTCTACGAACGTCCTCGTCGGTTCTCCAGTCATATTATGCCATTATGCAATGTAACTCCAGGCGTTACCTCAGCACCATAGTTCATAGTAGACTCTAGGATCGAGTACGATGCTACCGGTGCGGTTAACATCACGCCGCAATGCAAGTCAACTGTACTTATAAATATTATGTACTTCACGGTATTACAAAAGACTATAGTGGATCCCACGCAATAAAGCTCCAGCTATAATAGACATACAGCATATGACATAAAGCGTCTTTGGGATATAGAGCATAGTGTGCATTCAAATTCCACATAGAATGCATACAAATTCTACATCCGCAAAATTTCATACAAATTCCACATCCATGTAATACCACGCAAACTTCAAACCATCGCATTAAACTTTATATACCCGTGTAAAAATTATCGAGACAGACTTGCGTCCAGTTAGCGCATTGTCTAGACCGTATAATCTAGACGGTCTTTTCGGGCCCTAATCGGGTTCTGGCTAGCCCGTCATGACAAAACAATTCTAAGTATCAAACCCAAATACATTTTGCATATTTACAAAAATAGCCAGGGTGTTTTATGCTATCAAAGGCAAAAAATGAACATTAAAAAAATTAATTTTTTCCTCATCATCCACACAGTCTTTTGGGGCCCTAAACGGGTGTTGGTTAGCTCGGCATACAAAAGAATTTTCTGACTGTCACATCCAAATATTTTTTTGCACATTCACAAAAAGAGCCAGGTTGTTTAAAAGTATCAAAAATGAGAAGTAAATACTAAGAACATGCAGGTTTTCCTCATCATCTAGTCATTCCTTTCAGGCCCTAATCGAGTGGTGGTTAGCTCGACATACAGACAAATTTTCTAAGTGTCTCATCCAAATATTTTTTGTACATTTCCAATAAGAGCCATGGTTTTTAAAAGTATAATAAATACAAAATTAACATTAAAAAAAAGAATTTTTTTTCTCATCATCTAGACAGTCTGAAATAATTTTTAACGTCAACCATCTAAAGTAGATTTCAACAATACCGACTGAATAGCTCTAGATAAGCTTGTCCAAACTAGAGTTTGACCATATAAAAACGTTTCACTTCTACTCAGTGTCATAATAAACCATCTTGACAGTGCCAAATTTGCGGTTAGGATGGCCCAAACTGGCCTCAAATAGTTCTCCGATATATTTTTTTTCTGGGCACAAATTCCACACAGGATCCATGACTCTTCACATAAGTCCACAAAAATTTCCCAAAATTATATACATTCCAAACAATACCACAAAAAATCCACACAAATTCGACACAACTCATTATAAATTGCATACAAATCCTTCCAAACTACATACTAATTCCCACAAATTCCACAAATTTCAAAAAATACTACGCTAATTCAAAATGATTTCTTTAATTAATTAACATACTAATTTTATGTATCTCCAACTGTTTGTACAATAACTTTTGCACAAACTCTATAAAACTCAACACGAATTTCGTGTTCTGTGTAAACTTGTGGAAAATGATGACTAATAATATTTTGGTGATAAATATTATTAATAATAATGCTATCAATTGTTTGGATAGAGTAAAATGGTTATCGAAAGTGCTTTTTCTTCTTAAAAAAATTCTTTGAGGTAAGAACGCTCTTGCTTTGCATATCTCTTATATCCACAGAAACTAACCTTTAACATCTATATGACTGTCCTATAGTTGAACTCTGTACAGCTCGACACAAACTCCATATAAATTTCCGTTAATTCCCTCAAATACCACACAAATTCCGAACGATGCCATTCAATTCTGTTTAATATTTGTACAGCTTTAATCATAATTTATAAAATGTAAATATTTTCCGTTCTACTGGTTCACATTTCATTACTTTTTAAAGTTTTAAAAGTCCTACATAAAAAACATCTGTACTGAAGTGGTTCTCCATTGAAGAACGAAAGCAATACGACTTTTAAAAAGTAATAAAATATAGACCAGTAGAACGAAAAATATTTACATCTTCTAAATTAAAAAACACCTGGTCAACAAACTTCAAGATCTTTTAACATTTAATCATAATTGAAAGTTATTTAATCACTTAAACAGAAATTTTTACCCTTTGTCACATTTTCGCATATGCTGTCTTACCTGGGGGGGGGGGGGTACCTCTATGGTCAAAAAAGTTGCTAACGTAAGATGTTTTTCTCTCTAGTATATTTAAATAATATTTTTATGACAAAAATTTAGCCATGAAAAATATTATGTAAGGTGGGTGGGTTCAATGGTTTCACAACTTACGGTAGTTCATTATTTCAGGAGAAAAAAAAACTTTACTTAATTTATGGCACCTAGAGGATGTTTTTATTCATAATAAGGGTTATTTCACACACGAAAAAAATGTTCAAATGGGGTTCTGCTACTTTTTTTATTACTATTTTAGACATGATTTTGGTCCCCAGGGGGGTGATTTGGCATTTGTAGCACTGTTTCTATATTTAAAATTCGTTAGTGCAAAAAACAGATTTTGCTTGAACTTTCTTATTAATAGTGAAAGACGAATTCAAAATTTGTGCACTTTCGCAGGAAAAAAAATCTAATTTGTGTTTCCTAAGCTTATGAAATAGCCCCGTCCTCTTCGAAAATATCAATAAAATGATATATTGTTGGAAATTGGCTAGAGAGATGACTTTCACTTTTCTGTCTCACACCAATTCGTATTCTTAATTCGTATATCTCGAAAACCAAGTTACCTTTTGAATCATGTTAATGATTATTCTTTTGATTATTAATGTGTATTTTCCATATAAAAACAGAAATAATGTGGCGTGCAATGTTGTAAAACATTATACATTATAATCGCTTTTGAAAAGCTTCTCACAATTTACATAATATGGGCGATTTTCAAATAGATTTCAATGTAAATGTTCCTGGATGTTTATTTGATATTCCTAGTTCTTTTTTATAATAAAGTAGGCAATTTTAAGCTTTTTCACGTGTCCCTCCCTACAGGTTCACATATTTGAAAAGTGACAGGACTGGTTAAGAATTTGTTTTCAATACGGGCCTTGGGCACTGGAAATTGTAGATACTAAATAAAGAACCATACCTATATGGGTAATTCTCTACAGACAGAGCACTTTCGTGTCCAAGGTATACATTATCAAAAATATTGATTGTTGTCTAAAAAGTCGGGAAGAATCCTTCTTTTAATATCTCATAACATTAACCATAGTAAAAAACTTGATCATATTATCGCAAATGACAATAAAAATAACATTAGGAGCAGAAAAAATGCCTTTAAAACATGTACACGCATGCTCGAAGCATAGTTTACAGCCCAATAGGAAATACATAATTAACTATTTTCAAATGTATGCTTGGTCGTCTCAAAACTTATCTCGAAGCGTACAATTTTCATCACTGATATATTAATTTAAGTTTAATATAGACAACAATATGTACTGAAATATAAAGGTCCACTAAATCATTTTGCGTTTACGTCGATACATAAACACGACTACCATTCGACTAGGAAGAATAGCTTTTTGGGTTCGATGTTGGTGTCAAATCGAAGAAAAAATCTCACTACTTATTCACCAAGTTCAAAGAAAGGAAGTTAAGGACTTTCATCGCAAACTAAGACAATCCCTAAGAAAGTGTACGACCCTGAATTTGGCTATACATATAGATTTGAAAATTGGGGATTTTATTTAAATAAAAGTAATTGTCCTATCGAAAAACCAAAACCATATCTGGATTCGTCTCAGCCATCTCTCTAGGACATTTTCGAATTATGAAAACAAAGATTTTTAAGCAATTAAATTATTATAAACAATTCGGATCTCAATATAAACAAATGCATCAGTCGCAAAATAGTTTCAAGCAGATTAATAGATACTTCAATAAAATACCCCCAGGTGTTTTTTTAATCACCGCGAAAAAATAATTATTTAAGCGAATACAATGTTTATAACAATTTTTTACGTTTTTGATTGTTTAATGAACAATAATGTAAACTAACACTATATAAGCACAAACTAAATAAAGATAATACTATTGTCAACTTTAAGGAACCACTCCTAGTAAACAATTCATCAATTGAACATTGTTTTTATCCCCTCCACTGTCATCCACATAGCACACTTCCCGAAAAGCCAGGTCTCTGTCAGGTTTAGACATATACTTTTCCCGAAAAAACCTGGAACAGACCTGGTTTTTTCAAGAAGTATGCTATGTGGGTCAATGAATACCAAAAAACCCTTTGCATGTATGGATTTCAATATTCGGACATATAGCTAGAACAAACTAATAGTCCCAGAAAAAATTTAAAGGTGTCGTTGGATGTGTCTCGGCCATATCTTTATGAGATTTTTTAAGCATGCAAAAAAATTGTTATTCAAACAATTATATTATTTATCATATTCATAATTTGTTTAAAGAATAAGTGAACAACAATTGATCATAATTGACAACCAGATATCGTACTCTGTATGTGGAGAATTCCCCATATGCCTGTCCCTCGGTTTGGTAACAAGTTTGTAGCATCTATAATTATAATGCATTTGATGTGATGGGTGATACCATAATCGATTAAAATCACAAAAAATGGGTAGTTACTATTCAATTTTGAAAATGCATTACGTTTCCAGAATCTTAAAATTGATTAAATCTTCGTAAGTGCTCTGAGAACCCGAAAAAAACTATGGGTGGAACCTGAAATGACAACTCCGAAGCCTCTCAAAAAAAAAGGACCAAAGGAAACATAATTTTGTTTGAAAAAAATTTGCCCGCTGCGCGGACACATTCTCATCGCGCGCTATGCGCGCGGCCCGCAAGTTTGAATACGTCTGGGGCGCGCGTCTGTTGGATCTCGTGCTTCGCGCTCGATCATATATTTATCGCGTGCTTCGTGCTGGATAATGTATTTACGTCATACTACGCGCTTGGTCACTGTACTTCCTCCACATTTGTGCGCATACCTTTTAAAATTAAAGGTCAAGCATAGACAAATGTAATTTGGTGATTGTGAATTCTCTTTTGTTAAAGCTGCACGTTTTCATCACGCATCTCGTGCTTCGCACTCGATTTTGTCCAAAGTGAGAACTTTTCTACATTAAGTTCAACTCTATTATATCAAATGAATATTATATTTATTTCTGTACCTCGGTCTGGTACTGCTTATTCAGATATTGCAAAATAATGTACAAATTTTATTTTTCATGGTTACTTTAATATTTGTTCCATATTTTGCACTAATTTTAATTCTCAGCAGCCCTAAAAAATGTATCATTTCAATAAATGTATACACAAGAAGTCCAATATAAGGCCAGTTTCAGGGGTTGCCTCAAACTGGCCGTGGCACTGAATTAGTGGTTGGAAACGTAAACAGTCAGGGCCGTTTGAACCATTTCTGTTGGATTTTTCTCCCGCTTACTGCTCCCCTGTACTGCCCGCTTTTATATCTCGCTACTGGTGGCGACGCATTGTTGGCATTGCCTGTGCGCTGAGAAGCTGCGTGGGCCAGCAGTTCTAGGAAGAACTAAATGAGTCGACCTCATATTGGACTTCTTGTGCATTATTACAATTCATAATATGCATTTATATTGAAACAGAAGTGTTTTCATAATCTTGTTTTTATAATTAAACATATAGTAGCCATCCTGTTTTTTTGTACGCTTTAGACAAAAAATACGCATCCTATGGAAAAATAATTAATAACAAATTTGTAGATCTTTTTTTAGTGAAGAACTTTTGTGCATTAATTTTTTTCGTACCTTGTGTTGTTTTTCCAAAAATATAATTTTTTTATTGTTAATGTTATTTTTCACGATTAAAACAAAAACTACGCATCCTATCAAAAAAATTTGATGACAAATTTTCAGCTCTTTTTTAGTTGAGCAACTTTTGTCCATCAATTTTTTCATAATTTGTGTCGTTTGTCCGAAAATTATTTATTTTTATTTTTTACGAATAAAACAAAAACTACGCTTTTCATAAAAAATAATTAATAATAAATGTATAGATTTTTTTTTTGGGTGTACAACTTTTGTCTATTAATTTTTTTCGTACCTTGAGTCGTTTTTCCAAAAATTTTATTATTTTATTTTTAATGTTATTTTTCACGATTACAACCAAAACTAAGCATCCTATCAACAAATAATTAATAACAAATTTGTAGCTCTTTTTTGAGTGAATAACTTTTGTCAATTTATTTTTCTTGTTGCTTGTGTCGTTTATCCAAACATTTAATTTTTTTATTTTTGATATAGTTTTTTACGAATAAAACAAAAACTACACATCCTAAGAAAAAGTTATTGACAACAAGTTTGTAGATCTTTTTGGGGTGCACAATTTTTGTTAATTCGCCTTTTTTTGTATCTTGCATAGTTTGACCGCAAAATGAAATTTTTGTTTTTTCATTATTTTTTGTGCGATCAAAATTTGAATTCCAATTTTTCAAGAAATTCCAAAAGTTGTTATAATAATCTTGTGGGGCTTTCAAAAAGTAGCGCTTCTCTTCTCCTGACTTTTTTTCATATCGTGCGTTGTTTGGCTTAAAATGTTAATTTACGTTTTTTTTTTAATTTTGAAAATGCTATAACTCTGATGATTTTTTTTATCGAAAAAAGTCGTGAGGATGAATTGTTTGACTTTTGAGTACTATGAATAACCGTGCATAGAATTTTTTAATCTTGAAAAAAATGGTCTCAAAAATTTTCAAAATGCTCTAACGTTTGAAATTTTTATCCAAAATGTCTGGCTAACAAACTCGTCTTTTCTTTTTGTACCCTTAAGAAGTGTGCTAAAGTTAAATCCAATCCGGGGAGCAGGGCCGGATTATTCATTAGGCAGAGTAGGCAACTGCCTAGGGGCCCCGCATCGAC
>CAKNYM010046520.1:0-61299 GCA_932195095.1 Andricus curvator | reverse complement strand
TTGTCGTTGTCGTTGTCGTTGTCGTTGTCGTTGTCGTTGTCGTTGTCTTTGTCGTTGTATACCGGATAACTTTTGAAAGACTATTAGGTTTCCGCCAAAAAAAAATTATGAAGAATTACATTTTGCGGTCAAAATTTGCACGATAAGATGAATAAACAAAAGTTTTTCACCCGAAGAACATCTAAAAATTTGTTAATTATCATTTTTTGGTAGGACGCGTAGATTTTGTTTTAATCATAAAAAATAACATTAAGAATAAAAAAAATTACTTTTTTGTAAAAACGACAATAGCTACATTAACAGTTAATTTAACAAAATTTTTCGCCTAAATTATATCTAGAAATTTGCTTCGAACCACTTTACGCTAGGATGCGTATTCTTTGTTTAAATCGTAAAAAATAACATTGAGAATAAACCAATTCAATTGATGCAAAAACGACACAAGGTGCAGTAAAATATTTAATAACAAAATTGTTTAGTTTTTTTAGGGATGCACACTTTTTTCAATTATAAAAACAAGTCAATGAAAATACTTATGTTTCAAAATCAATTCATACTATGAATTTCAATAATATTTCATTGAAAAGGTACATTTTTCAGGATATCTGAGTATAGAGATAATGTAAAATAAGAAAAAAGTATTAAAGTTATACTTTTTTTTTTGCAACATCTGAATAAGCAGTCCCAGGCCGAGGTACAGAAATAAATATAATACACATTTGATATAATAGAGTTGAACATAATGTAGAAAAGTTCGCACTTTGGACAAAATCGAGTGTGAAGCACAAGATACGTGATGAGAATGTGTTCGTTAAAGCCGAAGGAGCTTTATCAAAGAGAGTTCACAATCAACAAATTACAATTGTCTATGCTTAATCTTTAATTTTAAAAGGTCTATGCACTAATGTGGGGGAAGTACAAAGACCGAGCGCGTAGCGATGAGAATGTGCCCTTGCTGTAGGCAGATTTTTTACTGTATACATGTACGACCAAATTATAGGGGCCCACTATTTGTCTTCTTATTTCTTCTGACGGCTCTGGCTACATAATGGCCGCCCCGAGTATCTGATGGCTGACCATGGCAAATACTGGACACTGACTCACCTCCTGCATTACGCTTCCAGGTAATTCGTCCAGTTTAGTTTTTCTAAAACTCCCAGATATCTGACTGAGATATCCCGAATGTCGCATCAGAGTTCTACGACACACAGTAACGAACTTGTGAGGTCCATCAACGTTCCCAAGATGAACCCCCCTAATTTTGGATTACGAAGTTATCCGCATAACCTTGGGTATAATAAACCTCTGCAATAATCATCCAAAGGAGGGCCTCAACTAAGATTAACCACAAGAGAGGTGACAAAATGCCCCCCTGTGGGCATTCACACAAAACTAAATTCTTTACTCAGTACTTCCGATTTGCTCTTAAGCCGCTTCCGGAGCTTGGGCTTGGTACACTGCACCTTAAAGTCTTCCGGCAGATGACTTTTGGAGGAGTCATTCTAAACGCTCGCTCTATGTTCAGAAACGTGCCCACGACGTATCTCCCATGCTCAAGCTACTGCTGCAATATTGTCGCGGCAGCATGAAGCGTGATGATAACAGAACAACTCGCGTGAAAAGCGCGCTGTTCCCTGTGTCGCTGGAAGCCTGAGAGTGCCTGATCCCGGATGTACCACTCGAGCAGCTTCTCTAACGTCCTCAGAGTGAAGATCGTCAGACTGAATGTCTCGACTACTCGCTATCCATCCGTGACGTAGGAAGGAACTGAAGGGCTTTAGCTTTGAATAATTTTTTCAATAAGAGGGACAACGCAATCCAGGCCTATTTGTAAGAACACTAGATAGAACAGTCCGCTCCCCCTTCTTTTAATTACCGATCTTTGCAGCGTAATGCCAGTCAGCCTTCTCCTTTCCCTGGCCCCAGCATTCCACATCCTGGTCAGTGTATGTTTGCCGAAAGCCTGAGAAGTGGACTTCCATCAGGAAATCCAGGCTTTATTCGTCGTCCACGGCAACCTCTTCTGACTCAAGCTTTATGAGCCCTAGAAAAACCTCGGGATTTTTTGCTAGGATCTTCTCAAGCATCATTGTTTCGAATATGTTCTTGGTTTCGTCAGAGAAGACTCTCCAATATTCCTGCTGATTTATCGTACATTTTCTGGGCCGACTTACAGTTGTTTAAGTCTTAGGACCGTTATGTTCTGTTTGGCTTATTGTACACAACTCTAGTCTTTTTATAGAGCTACTCCAGCGGCTGATACACTACTCGGCCCGTTTCCTGGATTTAATTTTACTCGTAAAACAGTTCTGATACCAGAGTCTCTAAAGCCTTTCGCAGAAAGTCCGTGGGGCTCGCCAATTTACCTACTGTGCGGTGGCTTGTAGGAAACTCTGCAAGGCTATACTAGAATTCATCATCGTAGGAATACCAAAGTGTGTTTCTGGTGATTCTGATCTTCGAGGCCACCGATTGGCATCGCCCTGGAAGTGGAGTGAAGCAACACGTACGTCCATTCTTTCTCCACAAGAATCCCTGGGTCTGACCCTCACTTCGGCGAGTACCCTGGAACAGAGTTTAAACAGCAGCAGTGCATTCATACCCTTGAAAACTATGAACATAGTAGGCACTATAAGATTTCCCGTGTGACCCCTTATATACAGAACAACACACTAATCTTCTCCCTGAATAGCTACACAGAAAAAACTAGGGTTTCCATTAGAACCCATTTTTGGTTCCAAAGGAGCTGCTACAAAAATGAACCCCACTTGCTGAAGAGGAACCCAAAACGATAAATGAACTCTAAATGATACCTCAGTTGGTGTTCTAAAGGATCCCAATTGTAATTGAGCCTATTTATAAGGAACCTTTTTTTCGCTTTGCCACTTCGACATTTTGTTTAATTAATATCATAATTTTTACCTTAAAGCACATATGTAATCGAACTCTGATGGACATAACTTAATGAAGATAATTACAGTACAAAATATTACCGCAATTTAAATAGATATAATGACTTCATAAATATAATTTGCAGGTTATATAGCAAAGTTATCAACATAAAGGCATATTCACATGCAAGAAACTTTTCGTCTCAAGTCATCGGTCGATAACTGTAAATCGATCCCTAACTTATCAGCCCTACTTTGCAAGCGGTTGGTTTGTGAATGCACCTCCATGTTGTTCTTCAAAAGTGCGCTCTAAAGGGACCCTTTTGGCTCTCTACAGGTATCTATTGGATCTCAAGTTCTAAAGGATACCAACTTTTACTTGAGCCGCAACTTTAGTGAACCCCCAGTTTTGTCTGTGTAGGTATCTTGGATAAGGACTATGCCTGGCTGCATCACAGACAACATCTGCTTAGTACAGCCGAGGTGCCTTTGCTGTGGTGCAAATTTATCTGCATGAATGAAATTCCCATCTCAAACATTGTTGAGCTAAACCGGAGCATCTCTAGATAAACTTGGCCCATTCCCGGAGCTGTGCTATTTTACTGGAAAAGAGACCCCGTAAGCCCCCAATAGGTTCTGTTCTCCAGAACCGCAAGGGCCATGATTACTCCTTCGGGAATACCCACTGCGCTGCCAGAATCCATCTTGTCAACGTCAGCCTGGTTCCCTATTTACATTAGTAAACTATCCAGGAGTCTTGTGCACATGGTAGAATTCTAAAATATGAGGCTCCTCAGAACGGCTGCCGCATCCTCAGGGATGCTGGGGAGCAGCACAGTCACCCTAAGGAACAATAGTGACCTTGTTATTATCACTATTTGTTAAGTTCTCCTTCATTTTAGAAGAAGCAGCGGACCAGCCTTCCGTTGGCGGTGGGGTTAATGAAGTTACTAGTGCTACAATGCCTTCATTGTTTTTAGTTTGTTTGATTTTTTTTGTCATATAAGACCGACAAGAAGCTAGGAAAATAAACAGTTGCCCCTTGCAGAGCCCATCTTTTAGGAAGATATTCTATATACAGGGTGATCCTGAACTCATCAAATTCCTTGTACATACACATTACTTGTACAAAACTGAACAAAAAACTTCCGCGACAAAATGTTGCACGATCAACAGTTTTTAAACTATTGAGAGTTATAAAGAACGAATGGGAGCTCGCTATTCCCGCGCGTACATTAGCATCTTGCGCGAACTCTAGAACGTGATGCACTTCAAGTCAGTAATTCTAATATTTCTCGGTAGGGTGAAGTTGTGCCGTTGCATCGATTCTCCAAAGCATAATTTGTCCAACGCGCGGTTATCTTCAGACTGTTATTCATCGGGCGCGTATTATGATATAAGAGAAAAGAAAACGTTGTGAAAAAAGTAATGAAAGTCGGTAAGAAGAGCTGGTTTAAATGGCTTGGATCAACAGATGGAGTAGCAGGGAAATGAAATGCAGTAAAAATACAGAAAACACAATTCTGTACAACTATAAAATTGTTAATGATTAGAATTAACAATTTTAATAGTTTTTCTTGAACGCAATATAAGAAGACTAATTAAGATGAGGTGACAAATAGAATATTCACATGCTGATGTGTCATTTTATGTTAGAGTCCCATTTTATGGGCAAACATGAGTATTTTTTGCAAGAAAAGACTAAGTGACAAATAAAATATGCAATTATTTGATAAAAACAATATATAATGACTAATAAAATGTACAAATTATGTAATCTTAGATTCTTAAATCTTAAATTATTATTTCTTGATAGAAAAAGATTGAAAAGCCAATAAATTTCACTAATAATGTATTTTTAGGTTACGTCGCATATTTTCGTTGTGATGTGAATATTTTTCAATGGAAAAAGGCTAAAATAGGAATAAAATTGAAAAATAATACATCTTTAGGTTATGTATTGTAGGTCTTCCGTTTTTTCTAGACTAAACGATACTTTTTTGAAAGAAAAAGATATTTTCTAGCGGAAAAAGGCTAAGCGAGAAATAACATAGGCTAATAATGCAATATTTGAGGTTATGTCCTCCCTTTTCAATGAGAAATGAATGCAAATAATGCATTTTTGGGTTAGGGATCGTTCATAAACTACTTTACGCGTTTTTCTTTTGTTTATATCGTTATATCCTTTTCAACTTCCCGGAAATGATATATTCTCATCTTTATTTAAACAAAAGAAAAACGCGTAACGTAGTTTATGAACGATCCCTTATCTCTTGTAGATCTTCCGTTTTCTCTTCACTAAATAATACTTTTTTATACCCTGTCGATTGAACGGCACTGAAACGGCACTCAAACGGCACTGCCCAGTGCCGTTTCAGTGCTGCTCGTTTAAAGCTACTCAGATTTCAGTTTTAAATGCCTGCAGAAGTTCCCTTTATACCTGCGAATAGGCTACCAAAGTTGACCAGCTGAAAGGGATTAAAAATTGAAAAGTAAAATTTTGTAATTACCTCTGCGGAAGTTAGAAATTCAGAATCTACGGGTTTAGATAGTTTCAGATATCTAAATTTTGGTTTGAAAAGTTTAAAATTGGAATGAATATAATGTATCTCGTAAATTAAGTGAGATACGCCAAAACAGACAACATTTTCGAATTCAACTTCAAAATAGTATATTAGTATATAATTTATAAGTATATAATATATATAATGAGAAAATTCATAAATAAAACAAATTGTTAATAATTTGAAGAAAATTTTAAAAAGGGATTCGGGTTGGTAGCGGCCAACTGCTGTAAACAACTCTGCCTGTCCCGTACGTGACGAATACAATAGAACCATTATATGACCGTCGCATCAACCTCAGTGCCGTTTAGGTGCCGAAATCAGCACAAACAGTCACTGAAACGGCACTGGCGGCCCAGTGCCGTTTCATCGGCAGGGTATCGAAAAAGATCGAATTGCCAATAAAATTCACAATTAATGCATTTGTAAGTTATTTCTTTCTTTATCGGTTTAAATGAATATATATTGCATTATTAGTCTATTTTATTTCTCGCTTGACCTTTTTCCAGTATAAATATTTACTTCCTTCCCACAAAAACGGAAAGATATAACCTTAAGATACATTATTTGTGAACTGTATTTTCTAACTTAGCCTTCTACTCACCAAAATATATTTATTTAAACCGACAAAGAAAGAAATAACCTACAAATGCATGAATTGTAAATTTTTAAATTGCAATTCAGTCTTTTTCGATATAAAAAAGTATTATTTAGTGGAGAGAAAACGGAAGACCTATAAGAGATAACCCAAAATGCATTATTTTCATTAATTTCTTATCAAAAAGGGAGGACATAACCTTAGATATTGCATTATGAACCTATGTTATTTCTCGCTTAGCCTTTTTTCCGCTAGAAAATATCGTTTTCTTTCAAAAAAGTATCGTTTAGTCTAGAAAAAACGGAAGACCTATAATACATAACCTAAAGATGTATTATTTTTCAATTTTATTCCTATTTTAGCCTTTTTCCATTGAAAAATATTCACATCACAACGAAAATATGCGACGTAACCTAAAAATACATTATTAGTGAAATTTATTGGCTTTTCAATCTTTTTCTATCAAGAAATAATAATTTAAGATTTAAGAATCTAAGATTACATAATTTGTACATTTTATTAGTCATTATATATTGTTTTTATCAAATAATTGCATATTTTATTTGTCACTTAGTCTTTTCTTGCAAAAAATACTCATGTTTGCCCATAAAATGGGACTCTAACATAAAATGACACATCAGCATGTGAATATTCTATTTGTCACCTCATCTTAATTAGTCTTCTTATATTGCGTTCAAGAAAAACTATTAAAATTGTTAATTCTAATCATTAACAATTTTATAGTTGTACAGAATTGTGTTTTCTGTATTTTTACTGCATTTCATTTCCCTGCTACTCCATCTGTTGATCCAAGCCATTTAAACCAGCTCTTCTTACCGACTTTCATTACTTTTTTCACAACGTTTTCTTTTCTCTTATATCATAATACGCGCCCGATGAATAACAGTCTGAAGATAACCGCGCGTTGGACAAATTATGCTTTGGAGAATCGATGCAACGGCACAACTTCACCCTACCTATTTCTCCAGAGACAAACAATTTCGAAGCAACGTGAAGTTCTCAAAACATATCACCCTCACTTGTTCAGTGATTCCCTTGATTTAAATTCTAGAGTTCGCGCAAGATGCCATGTACGCGCAGAAATAGCGAGCTCCCATTGGTTCTTTACAACTCTAAATAGTTTAAAAACTATTGATCGTACAAAATTTTGTCACAGTAGTTTTTTGTTCAGTTTTGTACAAGGAACGTGTACGTACAAGGAATATGATGAGTTTAGGATCACCATGTATACTAAGAGATCCAACCTGGGGTTCCAATATCTCCATTGCGCACGGTTGAATATTTTTGTCTAATTTTTTGCATACGACATCTACATAAGCATATCTCGGAGCAAGCAGCGCCGGTTTTTCGATAAAATGTTTATATTTTTTTTTGAAAATCTGAATAAAGAACAATAGCAGTGTCGCTCAGTGTTAGCTGTCCGTGCATTTCCCCAGCGTGCCTGTTCACTCTCGTCAAACTCCAGTCGCCAGACACCCCGTAGCGAGTCGAATTATCCGAAACGACTGAACCCTTGTATTGTAATGAGATCATGGCGTTTAGAAAAACTGACATTATGGAATCATGGATCAATTTAATTATAATTAGCACAATCAATTTATTTATAAAATCGGTTAATATTTGCAGTAATAATGTAAATCTTTAGGTAATACACAACTTATGTGCATTTTCACTGCCGTTTTCTACCAAATCCACGCTAAAGACGGTATTTTTTGGAATTTTTCTCATGTGAATAATTTTTAATGCATAAGTAGAGGGTTTTCAAGTATTTTTTTTAACTAACTCTAACTTGGTTAAACAATTCTTATTTATTTAAACAATTATGTCCCCCTGTAAGGCGTAAGTAGTTTATTTACTTCTGGATATTTTTTACTTGAAAAAAAAACTTTTATTTATTTACACAATTTTTTCCCCGGAAATCGTGAAAAAATGGTATTTTCGGCAATTGTTTACACAATTAACGAATGGTAAAAGTACTTTCTTTGCTTTAAGATACCTAGCAATTCCGTAATCGGTTTTGAATTTTGAGGCCACACGGTTGAATATTTTTTTGTAATTTTTTGCATACGACATCTACATAAACATATCTCGGAGCAAGTATAGCCGGTTTTTCGATAAAAGGTTTATATTATAGATTATACGCGGAGAAAATGAATAGACAGCTAACACTGCGTGTTACTGCAACTGTTCTTCCGTTTTTTATTATTAAATAAAATATAAACATTTTATCGAGCAACTGGAGCTGCTTGCTCCGAGATATTCTTACGCAGATGTCGCATGCTAAAAAGTAGACAAAAATATTCAACCGTGCGGCCTCAAAATGCAGAACCGAGTACTGACTTGCTAAATATCTTAAACCAAAAAAACTACTTTCACCATTCGTTAATTGTATCATTGATTGCAGAAAATAATATTTTTTTACGATTTTACGGGGAAGAATTGTTTAAACAAATGAAAGGTTTTTTAAAAAGTACTAAATATCCTGAAGAAAATACATTACTCTATAAATATGTTCATTGTGTGGGGAAATGCTGGGGAAATGCATGAACAGCTAACACTGAGCGTCACTGCTATTTGCTATTGTTTTCACGTTTTTTGATTATTAAACAAAATATAAACATTTTATCGAAAAACCGGAGCTGCTTGCTCCGAGATATGCTTATGCAGATGTCGTATGCAAAAAATTAGACTAAAATATTCAACCGTGCAGCCTAAAAATGCCGAAACGATTACATATTCTGGTAAAGGGCCTTAATTGCATCAGCTTGCGTCATACGTCCAAATCCAACAGAAATCATACATGTGGCCCACAGTATGCTATTTTGCAAAATTTACTTTCAAGCCCTAATATCTCTCGAACGAATTGACTAAAATGGATGTTCTTCGAACGAGATTAAAGCTTATTATATGCACAATAAAGGAAAATTATATAGAAAAGTCTTCCTGAATTTCCCAACCTGGAAAATTCGGGAAAAGTCCGTCATTTTTTGACAAAAATTACAAAATTGTACTAAAACTACATAAAAAAAAGTTCTGTTTAGTGCAAGACATCATATTTTATAGATTTTTTAATGCTGAATTAAAATCTGCCAGGTAAAATAGCGTAGCATATTTCCTTTCTGAGAAAAATGCGATTAAATATGAAAAATCCAATATGGAGAGACACAGGTTGGAAGCATGATGGTAACTTAACGAAGTTCATTATCTTTAGGTTTTTAGGGTCGCTGAATCCAAATCTGATGTCATAATTACAAAATAAAGAATGGCGGATCCAATATGCCGGAACAAAAGTTTTGAAAAAATTAGGAAAACTGTCCATATTTACGTTTTTGATCAGAATTTCAAAATAAAAAATGGCTGATCCAATATGGAGGAACAAAAGTTGGAACAATTTAGCCAACTTTACAAAATTGTCCATATTTACGTTTTGGAGGTCGCTGAATCCAAATCCGATATTAAAATTTCAAAATGTTGTGGTAATTCCTAAGAAATATGTTCTCAGTGTAAATATAGAAAAAGAGAATGACGAAAATGATGCGAGTTTCCTGAGTACAGTCAAACCTCGTTTATCGGGACGCCTTCGAAATGTAAACACCTCGTTTATCGGGATTCGGAGGGGTCTCCCACTACTACCCCCAGCCTCAAAACGGGTTGCCATGACACCTTGCTGTGTTGTTATTTACAGGTTATGTTAGGTTATGTACAACGCAAGAAGTGCATGTGATCAAAAAGAATTTTAAATTTCCGCTACTCCCACCACGCTCTCACCTTACCCCACTTTAAGTGCTTATGTATAAGGAGCGGTGGTTGGAAGGGAAACAATATGTCCCGATAAACGAGGTTGCAAGATCCCGATAAGTGAAGATCACGATAAATGAGTGTCCCGATAAACGAGGTTTGACTGTAATAAGAATTTAAGCGATGATATAAATTCAAGTGAAGAAGATTCGTTATTGGAGGAAATAGGTAATTGAGATTAGGATATATGTCGATTTAATGCAACGTGTCTGTAACTACAATTTTATTCATGCGAGAATTGTTAAAATAGAATTTTATCAATATTTGTTCCGCCATATTGGATACGCCATTTTTAATGTTTTAATTCTGAAGCCAGATTTGGATTCAGCGACCTCCAAAACGTAAATATGGACAATTTTGTAAAGTTGCCTAAATATTTCCAACATTTGTTCCTCCATATTGGATCAACCATTTTTTCTTTTCAAATGCTGACGTCAGATTTGGATTCAGAGCCCTCGAAAACGTGAATATGGACCATTTTGTCAATTTTCCTAAATTTTGCAAAACTTTTCTTCTGCCATATTGGATCCGCCATTCTTTATTTTGTGATTCTGACGTCATATTTGGATTCAGCGACACTAAAAACCTCAACATAATAAACTTCGTTAACTTACCATCATGTTTTCGACTTGTATCTCTCCATATTGGATTTTTCATATTAAACCGCATTTTCTCGGAAAGGAAATACTCTACGCTATTTGTCCTGGCAGATTTGAATTCAGCATTAACAAATCTATAAAATATGATGTCTTGCACTAGAAAAAACTTTTTTCTTTGTAGTTTCAGTACAATTTTGTAATTTTTGTCAAAAATGACGGACTTTTCCCCCATTTTCTAGGTTGGGAAATTCGGGATAACTTTTCTCTATAACGTTCCCTCATTGTGCACTTAATAGGCTTCAATCTCGTTCAAAGAACATCCATTTTGGTTAACTTGTTCGAGACATATTAGGTTTTGAAAGTAAATTTTGCAAAAAAGCCCACTGTGCGGCCCTGCTTGTTTACATTTGAAGTCCCTCGATTTGCGTTGAAGGCCATAACCGAGACAGTGCACAATTCCAGTTTCCAGTATAGTTAAAATTTTGTGATCGTCCATTTAGTTCCATTAGATCGAAAGCTATAAAATTTCGTAACATTAATCCAACTTGAGTTTTTATTATATTGCCCATAGTGGATCGTTCATGAACTACATTACACGTTTTTCTTTTGTTTAAATAAAGATGAGAATAAAATTTCCGTGCTGTTAAAAAGGATACAATGATATGAACAAAAGAAAAACGCGTAACGTTGTATATGAACGATCCCCTATGGTCAATAACATAAAATGTCTAGTTGGATTGAGGTTACAAAATTGTATGGCTTTCGTTCTAATGGAACTAAATAGACGATCACAAAATTTTAACTACACTGGAAACTGGAATTGTGCACGGTTTTGGTTATGACCTTCGTCGCAAATCCAGGGACTCCGAACGTAAACAGGCAGGGTCGTTTGCATAATTTCTGTTGGATTTAGACGTACTCGTTTGACGCAAGCTGATGCAACTCACGCGCTGTGTGCGGCCCTCCTGTTAGTTTTTTATTGGTTAAAAAAAAAAGTATTGTAAAAACCTAATTCTAAGATTAATTGGGTTCAGTTTCGAAAAGTTCTTACCTACGAATTTTTTGAAACTTCGTATACAAATGTATTTTGATACGCTGATTACGAAAATGATAGTGAAGGCACCCCTGTAACTAGTCAAAGAAATAATTTTGGTCAAACCCCTTCCCCTTTCCATCGTCTCGTGGGGGGGGGGGGTGCACCCTTGTGACTGGACACAGAAATAATGTTGGGCAAACCCCTACTCTTTTCCAACGTCACGTGGGGGCGGGAAGGCACCCCTGCACGTAGCCACATAAATAATGTAGGTCACATACCTCCCCCTTTCCACGTCTCGTGAGGGGGGGGGGCACCCTTGTGACTGGTCACAGAAATAATGTTGGGCAAACCCCTACTCTTTTCCAACGTCACGTGGGGGCGGGAAGGCACCCCTGCATCTAGCCACATAAATTTTAGAAAAATACAAGTTTGAAGCGGGTGACATATGGAATGTCGACGAGAGTGGAGTGACAACAGTCCAGAAACCACAAAGGGTCGTAGCTAGACGTGGCATGAAACAGATTGGTGCTCTTACTTCAGCTGAGAGAGGAACCTTGGTTACATTAGCCCTTGCTGTATCAGCTGCAGGAAACAGTATACCTCCATTTTCCGTCTTTCCACGAAAAAACTATAAAGAACACTTCGTCCATAATGGCCTTAATGGATCTATCGGCGCTGCCAACCCATCTTGTTGGATGAATGAAGATTGTTTTTATGTATTCATTCAGCGCTTCGTCAAACATACCCGTTGCACTGTTGATCGACTAGTGCTACTATTGTTAGATAACCATGATTCTCATCTTGCAATTAAAACGTTAGACTACTATTGCAAAGATAATGGCGTTGTAGTATTATCTTTTCCGCCACACTGTTCCCATAAATTGCAGGCATTGGACCACAGTGTGTATGAGCCATCGAAGAGATATGTGAACACTGCTAGTGACAACTGGATTAAAAACCACCCTGGAAAAACCATGACCATTTACGACATTCCTGCAGTAGTGAAAAACAAATTGCCACAAGCCATCACTCCTCAAAATATAACCTCCGGATTTTCAGTCAGTGGTGTGTGGCCTTTCAATCCTAACATTTTTACAGACTTAGATTATGCGCCGTCTTATGTCACAGATAGACCAGAAATCGATATTTTTGAAAAAGAAAATCCAGGTACCAGCGTAATTAATCGTACAGAAACCTTGTCAACGCTTGAAAACCGAGCATCTATTCAGCATCTTATTATTACCAGAAACATTGAGACTGTTCCCCAAGGCTCCGCAAAAGAAAACCACCTTGAATAGAAGAAAACGAAGTTCCGCAATTTTAACTGACACCCCAGTCAAAAATATTTGGCTGAACAACAAAAGGGTAAAAATCTCAAGCCCAAAATACAAAAAAAAAGAAAGGTTTCTAAAAAGAAGAAAAATCTGAATGATGAATCTGAAGAAGATGAATCTGAAGATACATTCTATTTGATATGCTTCGAGCCATAGTTGACAAGCAAACCAAAATAAGAATGGATGCAATGTATCCAGTGTAAGCTATGGGCTCATTCTGCTTGCGCTGGTAAGAAGGATCTGTTTTGTTGGTGTCCCAATTGTGCGTCCGATGATGAGAGCGAAGTAAAGTAGTGTGACAACATGTACTCATAGCTGAGACAACTAACCCCATGTACGGGGTAAGTTGTCACACTCTACTTTTTTTTTTATTAATATTTTTTTAAGATGAACGCAAAATTAATTTGTTTCATGTGCAACAATTCAAAGCCAAAGGATAAAATATATGATTAGTTTTAAAAAAGTACCAGATTTATATAATTTATTAATGCTAGAGAGGTTTAAGTACTTTTTGTGACAACTAGGACCCATCTCCCCTACTATTCGGAACTTTATCCGATTATTTTTTTCTGTACTTTAACATTATTGTCTTTGTATAGATTACGACCTATTGAAACTATTGTAGCTGGCCGATATGAATCATAAGCTTAAATTTAAATAACAGGAACAGATTAAAAAATTTATTTACATACTTCTAAAAGGATTTGATTCACCAAATTTAATATTAGAAAACCCATTTTTACATACTGACGAAAAAAAAAATCTATAAATAACCGGCGATAAAATTGACCTGACCAAATATCTTTAAAAGGAAAAGGGAAAGGAGGACCTAAAACAAGGCTATTCGAAGAATATGTATCCTTGGATAAGAAACCATGAGCAGGGTGGAATCATTGGAATGTAAAATTCCATTTCACTGTTTTTTTTTTGTTATTTTATCCTGGCAACTGATATAGATGAATATTGATGCTAAGCTGAAGACAAGCTTTTAGTCTTGAACTCCTCATAGCCGACTAGCTTTATAAATTCAAATAAATTCAAGTAAATGCAATTTTCTTTTTCAAAATTCAATAAATAAGGGAGAAATTAAGTATTCTCATTGGTATGCCTGTTTTATACTTTTTTTGTCATCCTTAACCAAGTTATTCCTCAATTTTCGAATAAAATCGACATGAAGTAATTATGGGTATTATCATCCATTATGTGCAGCGATGGCAAAGCAGTTCGAAGAAATCGACCTTCAAGCTGCTTTCGGTGCACGTATCGATACATCGTGATCATGATCTTTGAAACATGAATATTCATCGACATACCGCTATACAGTGACCAATCAAATATCTTTGGAGGAATAAAGTCTATATGTCGACACTCAAAGTATCTCCAAAGCATTTTTATTTTTTACTTAAATATACAAAATTGTATATTTTGTTATCCAAATTATTTATTATTCGTATTTTTCATTTTTATACTAAATTCTTCGTTCAAGCAAAATTTATTATATACCTCATACAATAACTTACCAGCTCTTGGAGAAATGTTTCATTCTTACTGAAAGGTATTTTCATATTCTACTTTTTTCCAGACACGAATTATCGCACCTTATTTTAGAGCAGAAAGTAATTATGAAGTTGCAAGCAATTTATGACGGTCTCCTGTTATTTATGAGTCTGTTTAAACAACATTCTTACATAATAAAATATGTTATTAGGGAAATATGAATTTAAAATAAGAGCTTGATTTAATGATTTTTTGCTAAGACTCGCGAAAGCTTCCGAAGCAAAATAAAAAAATGTATTACCGTCTTCTTGCTGATTCAAAAAAATGTTAGTTCGTTCAATTCATCAATCAAATCTCTGTTACCCTGTTTAGGGTCCCAAAATGAGGGTCAAGTTTGCTTAGTAACATAGTCAAACTAAAATATAAAATTTAAAGCGTTTTCAAAACTAAAACAAATGTAAAGCGATCCAGGAATTCTATGAAAGTTGGTAGGTGTAAAAAATCCTTTCATCTCATCCGACTTATATTTCTAGATTCGAACAATATTCATGAAAGTTACAACATTGAAAAAATGTGTCAATAAGGCGATATAAATCAAATTAAGCACTTGCTCTTCTTAAATAATAAAGAAATGTGATAGTACAACATATTTAAAAAAGGGAAATGAAATATGTATGAATAAAAGCTTCTAGAAGTAGAATGATTTATTCAATATTTTCTTACTTCTTTATAAATTCATGAATTTTCATTGAATCAAAAATCTCCAGAAAGAAGTTATAATGCACAGTGTAATATTTATGTTTGCCATGGTTTCTGGGTTTGTAAGGCTTAGCGGAATCATTTTACTCTCCGCGATGGCCTTCGGGTCTTCCAGTTTCTCTGGCTACTGAAACCACTTCTCAATGTGCCAATAACTAACCATCGAGCGAAGATTGTTTTTCACTTCGAATACTGGAATTACCAGAATATATTATGTTTGAAAGAAGTAATCTGTTTACTTTTAGACCGGGAAGAAAGACACTAAAAGAATGTCTATATTCCTCTATTGTCACAATTTGTATTTCATCAGTTTACTAGATTATACTGAAACTAATAAATTAAACCAATTTTATTTATTTTTCATAAAAACTATTTTGAATGCATCTTAACGATTTTTTTAAAGTTATCTTCCTCTGTGAGATGAGTCATAAATTTTACAAGTAGTAGGATGAGTAATCCGTCTATAATCCACTTCTTAAGAACTTAAGTGCTTATTTTTCAAAAAAGTATTTTTGAAACCAAATGTAAATAAATGTTTATGATTTTTCAATTGTAATGGTTTTAAAAAACAAAAAATACATTGCAAACTGGAAATGTTGCATATTGAATCAAAATATGAATCATAATTCTTTTGGGGCCCTGATTCTAAAATCACGCTACACTTTTTACGAATATCGTGAGTTAATTAAAGTTTGTGACAGCGTACTACGTTATGATCTTAATCGCATTTCTTGTATGCATACAAACTAAGATGAATGTTGCGTTATTTACGTAATTTATAACACCAGGAATAATTTATTATTTTCGCGAGGAATTTAAACAAAGAGGAAATACTATTATTATAATGAAATTGTATACTAAACGCTAGACATTTAAGATTTCGACCATTTGCGTATACAAGATTATAGTTGATTGGAGAAGTTATTTAATAAAATTATTGTGTAAAATAATGAAATTTAAGTTTTAGGATTCATTTTAAATTCTACTTAACTTAAGAATGAAGAAATACCGAATAAAAATATATTTTAATGCAAAAATGTTAATAATTATTATTAAGGGTTAACCCGTTCGGAAATTCCTAGAATGTCCCAAAAATATCCCGAAACATAATATATTACTTTTATAAATAGATTTTAATTTTCTTTCTAAAAGAGAAGTCCTTGGAAGCTGTCCATAAATCCCCTGACGCTGAATGTTTTGCGGGGGGAGGGGGGGTCACAATTTATCACGCCGGAGGAGGGGTCTTAACGTCACGTGAAAAAAGTAAATCTAAATTCTAATATTCGTGTCAGTAATAATAATGAAATTGTTAAATTCTATTACAATTGCAATTTTTTAATTTCAAGCATGAGTGAAGTCATTAATCTTCTTAGTTTATTATATATAAAAAAAAGTCTGAATGATTTCAAATTTTTCAAATCTTTCAAAACTTTAAACTAAAAACAAAATCTTGTTGATCAGCTTTCAGCTTTAAATTTTTAACATTATATTATTTAAAAGTGGAATCATTCAAAATTGAACAATCTTGAATTGAAAGCATATATCGAAACCTTGAAAATGGTTTGGTTTCATTTTTGAATTTTTCAAAATTGTATCGTTTGCAAATAATTATATTTTATAGTTGAAAAACAAATTAAAACGAACGATTAGTTAAATAATTAATTTTAATCTGAAATATCCTCAAGTAATTGAATAAGCGTTTGAAATTAAATAATTTTAAAGGCTGCGTCTAGTCCCGAAAAATTGGGGGAGTTGGAAAAGGGGAAGTACTAGTCGTCCCGAAAATTCCGAACGACTAGCCAAGCTAGTCTTTGATAGTAAATAACTTGTAAATAAAGAATCCTTAAAATTGTACACTTTTTAAGTCTTGGAGGCTACAAGAATTGAGAAATTTTCATTCTTAGGCTTACCAATTTAAATAATTTTACTACGTAGCTTTTAAAACTGAAAATTAGTCAATTTCACATCTTAAAAATGGACCATTTTTAAATTTAGAACTTTTTAAATAAAAAAATTTGAATTACTACAAAAATGGTACAATATCAAGTTTAAAGCCTTTTAAACTAAAAATTTACAGTTTTCAAAACTTAAAATAAAATAATTTATTTTTTCAATTAAGAGTTTTATATTTAGAGCAATGGAAATTTGGCAGATTCCCTGAAAATCTCTGAATTCCTTCAATATTGTGAATTTCCCGAATTCTGTAAATTCAATGAAATCCTTGAATTTTCGGAATTGCTGAAAATCCCTGAATTCCTTTACATCGGAATTCTCAGACTTCCTTGAATATTTCAAATTCCTTGCATTCTCTGGATGCGTGAAAATCTCTAAATTTCTTTAATTCTCTGAATTCCTTAAAATCTCAGAACTCTTTAAATTCTCAGAATTCCTTAAATTCTGTAAATTCCTTAAATTTTTTCGAAATCTTCGAATTTTCTGTAATCCTTAAATTCTCAGAAATCCTTGAATATTCGGAATTCTCTAAATTTCTTGAATTTCCTAAATGCTCTTAAATTCTCTGAATTTTATGTAATCCTTGAATATCCTGAATTCGTTGAATATTCAAAATTCTCTGAAATCCTGGAATATTCTGAATTCATAGAATTTCTTGAATTCCTTCAATTCTCCTGAATTCCTCTGAATTCTTCGAATTATTTTGAAATCCTTGGAATCAGGGAGTTTCCAAGAATTTAGGAAATTCAACGAATTCAAGGAATTCAGATAATGCAGACCATTCAGATGAATTCAGATATATCGTGGAATTCGGAGGAATTCAGAATTCAAAAGGATTTGAAAGATTTCAAACAATTTAAAAGAATGAAAAATCATTAAAAACTGAATATTTTTTAGGTAGCTTTTTTAATGTTCCATGACTCTTTCCACATTAATCTGTGAAAAAATAAAAGCATGTAACCTTTTTTATATTCGACCATGACAGATCTTCATGGTCTGTCAAGAGGGGGGGGGGTCATTTTTGACCATGTTTAGCGTCACCAGATTTGTGGACGGCCCTTGGTTTAAATTATATTTCATGCAGTAGAAACTAGTAAAGTAATTAAAAAATCCCGAAAATTGAAAGATGCAACATGCTACTGGAAATTCTAGTTCCATTCAAAAAAAAAAAAAGAAAATCCATTAAAAATGTCATCCAATTAAATGAAATCTTGCACCCCCTCATCGAAGTTAAAGGATAAACTCTAAATATCTATATGGTTTTTGGGTTTACAACAAAAATGTTAATTGAATTTATTATTACAACTTCAACTCTGTATAACTCTATATGGAAGAATATGTGCAGAGTTATTTTATTTCACAATTTACTTTTTGTTCTTATAATTAAGACTTTTAGTGTACCTAGGCTTGTAGATATTTTCGAGATTTGTACTGGTACTGGTATTGGAGAATTACGGTATTGGTATTTAATACTGTATAAATTGTTTTTTAATAGGTATATATGATATTGTGAAGGTAAAAACTGACTATACATAATAACACTTAAACATAAAAACATTGTATATAGTACGAAGGAATTCGCCTCGAAAATATGTACAAGTCTAGGGACACTAGAAGTCTTAATCATAAGAAGAAAAAGTAAGGTACGTAAAAAATGGCTCAGTTACATATTCTTCTATAAAAGTACCATCATTTGGAAGGTTATCCTGTGAGGTGAAAATTAAGTTATCCATAGACATTTGGAATATCTATTTTGGACTAACCCATCAGTTGTCGGGAAAAATAACACTTTCTGTGGAAATGACCACAGCCATAGATACACACGATAATTTTTGTCCTACCCTTCCTGATAGCAAGCATGTGAAGCAGATGGAGGATGTTTGGTGTACTTGACAATTTAGATTATAAGTTAAAGGAAGAAATAGCGTACTTTTCAGAAAAGAGACTGTGGGGTCCAGCTATACAATTTTTTTTAGGTAATTTCCTCCATATTTTCACTTGCGTGATGTAGTGTATATGTAGCGGGCGTAAAGTTTCATGTTGGCCCGGCAGCGGAGTGCGCATGTGCGAACGTCACTGGGCTGGAAGCGGCCACATTACGCCTGCTTCACGTGCATGTAATGGCGCGTTTTCAAGGAGGTCGGACAAAAAAATAATTACAGATCATGCAATCGGATCACCCACATCCTTGAATTTGAAATCACGTAATTATCTTTACACTCAGATACATTTCACGAAGCTTCGCGAAAGTAGCCCATATTCCGAAAGTTGGTTCTTCAACAAGCATAGTTCTAAACCATCTCCAGACACTCTAGAACTCGTTTTGCAACCGGGTTCCAGTTCGTTGGGACCCAGGAGCGTAAAATCTCCTCTTAAGTCTATACCTGGGGTATCCCAACGGAGAAGGTCTTTAAGCTTGTTGACCTAAGCTGAGCGGGTTCGATTTCAAATGGCACATGGCATTTTCAGTGAAGCCTCTCTTGTAATCTAGAGAGAGAGGGAGAATGAGGGAGAACAAGAAAAATCAAAGAAATATTAAGAGAGAAAGAGAGAAAGAGAGAAAAAGAAAGACCCAGTGAGACAAGGACCTGGTGAGAAGAGAGAAGAGAGCTGAGGCCTACAACAGTACCTCTTCTTGAAGTGACGGAAATGGAGGGGACAGACACGTGACCAATGACTTATATAAAGGTGGGAACCGGCAGGGCGACAACACAGAATTCTCCTTGCAAGGGGATATAATAACGTCCATCAAGTACTTTCTTTTTTTTCAAGTTAAAGCTTTTCAATTTCTCTCATAGATATAAGCCGTTATTAGTCAGTTTAAGGAACATAGTACTACTTTTACCTTGCCATGAGGACGTACGTCGTGTTCGCCGCCATCCTTCTCGCCGGTACGTACTTGAAAATCATCCCCGCGAAATAAGGATACATCCTCACCGAGGAATCCAATCAGCGATCAGAAATTCCATTTTCTCAGGAACTTCGATTTTAAAGCCGAAAAAAAGTGCGACTCAAGTGTAACAGTGTGTGAAAATTCATACCTTCATACGTGTGAAACTCATGCCTACATCTGTAGGCACCAGTGATCCTCTCGGGGAAATCCAGTTACTCGATTATAATATTACTTGCTCCCGTTTCTCCGATCCCTTTCTCTCTCACTTATGGAACAGAAGAAGCTTATTTCAGTGAAATAAATTATTACCGAATTTCTGTATTGAATTTCTCATTTAACAAGTGAAAATATCGTTCATCATGTTTTTAGTAGAAAAGTGTGGATTCTTTCGGAGAATATTATTTTTTATCAATAATTTCCATATTAATTATTCAGAACTCGGAAGAATTCTATCAAGTTTCGAAAATGTAATATTCAATTTCAAATTACTGTTTCATAGATTAATAAATAAATTAAAAGAACAAAATCTTCTAAAAAACTTACATTTCTCAAGCCCTCTTTTTTTCATAGATATTTTTTGTTACGTGAAAGACTGATATTAATCATTTATGTTTTATATTTATAAATTGTCATGAATTTACACGCAAAAAAATAATAATAAACAAATCTCATACAATGATCTTCTGAAGAATTTTCTTGTGCCACAGAAAGTTCGAGAATGTTCTGAAACAAGTGAGAGAGAAAAAATCATCCACTCTGCTTAGACTTCCCCTTACCACTTTCGAAATCGAAATCTAGTTCTAGAAGAATCTTTGACTTTCAGTCCAAACAAGGGAGAAAAATTCTTGAATCATATAATCGGTGATATAATAAACTTAGAACGAGTCTCAATGTACTGCAAAATCTATAAATCGCCTCGTTAACTCTGCCCAATTAATAGATCAAATTCAAGAGATTTCGATTTATTAGGTAACCAGTTTAAAAAGTTTAAAGTAAGTTCATAATAATATGAATGAAGACAAAATTACGTTGCGTAATTACTAATTAATTAACTAGTGATGAATAACTTATCAAATGAAGTAACAACTTAATAATGATTATAATTTCATAAAAATGTTTATACTAGAATATTTTCAAATAAAAAATTTAATCAATCTAAATTCCAAAAATAAAAAACAATTATTTCACATGCTAAGTATTTACCTTTCTTTAATATTTTTGTAAATAATTTGAAGAAATGAACATACAAATCTAAATCAATTAAATTCAAATGCAACTTTCTTCTGGTTTTACAGGATTTTACAATAATTTTGTACATAAAGTATTATATTGTCTCACGTCTTACCACTGAATATTCTCTACCATTTTTCTGTCTGGCTAGGGCTAGTTTTTACTACTTCCACCCCAAACGCTATTCATTATCTGCAAATTTATAAATAATACCTATAATTTCTAGTATATTGAACTTTTGAAAAATCTTTTGTTTTTAAATTTGATTGTAAGCTAATTTTAAGAACCTAAAATTTCTATGTTTGTGCTAATTTCTTTTTCGTTTACTAAATTTTGAATTCAAAAGACTTGTCGACTCTCGAAAAATATAAATTCAGCACTCGTACCCTATTTTACAATACATGCACGTACCTAGAATTTCATGATACTTGTTAAATTCATTAAATAACTGTTTACCAGGACTTAAATAGAACTTTCATTCCCGTTAATATGTGATTTTTACGAGTCTACTGCTTTCACGTTTCTATGCAGGGTTACAATATAGTGGATATACTTCTTTCTTCAAGGAGCAATTTGCATCCGAATTGCCATCATTTCCTGGTCATTTAAGAGCATTTCTCCGGCTGACTCAACTTTTTTATCACAATAATAATAGTTTAAATTAGTAGGTAAATTCTGTGTTAAGAATAACGACGCACTCACGATGCCATAACCATGAAAAATTACATTTCCCCCGAAAACACAAGCATCCTTCATAAACATAAACTAAACGGGATGAATTATTCGTATAAAATGTGAGCATTTAGTTTAAGATAAAAACTTTTAATTAAATTACAGTTAAATCAATCGATATTAATTTTTTTGTTCGTAAATTAAAATTATGATAAAAGTTTTTGTTCGTATTTCTAGATATGAAAAAATTTTCAAATTTTTTAACTTCCCATTCTCTTGTGGGTAAGGAAATTATATCACTCTTGAAGATGGTATTTTTTAGAAAATTTGATAATTTTGAAAGATATCATTTAACTCTACAATGAAGATACTTTTACCCTCCCTTTATTTGATATTTAAAATATATTTAATACAAATACTTAAAGTGAAACTGAAAATAATGACGAAACAGACCATTTTTTCAATTATTATATTGTCCTTGCTTTTTTACAATATTCAAACCTTCCAGGAATAAAATTTTTCGAAACTTCAGAATCAAAAACATTTTTTGTAGTGTATAGGGTAATATCACCAATTCTTGACAACCCCAAATTGTTGGTACCCTTCTCTGATATAATATATAATACATTTTTTAGCATGTTTTGCCTCAATTAATTTAACTCTACTATCATTTTTACATATAATGCATACATTAATTATTCAGTGCAATGAAGTACGTATGCAAAATGAAACAAATTCGCTTCGGTTTTTGGCATGCCAATAATAGGGCTAAGGTGGCAAGAATTGGTGCTCTTACCCTATATATAATGTTCCCTTAATAGTTTTAATTTCATGAAATTGAATTCGTTCAGATTAAAATTAATTATAAGAAAAAGTTATTTCTATTTTTGTGCTTTATTTTTCGTTGTAGTTAGAGGCTGAAAATCTTCTGCAATCCTGAAGATCATGAGCTAATTTTACACTTCGAAAGATTCTGTACAACACTCTTATTTGGTTTTATTTTATTTTAAAAATTTTATTCAGGAATCATACAGATATTACTCTTCTAACAAAAATTTTTTCTTACATAATTCTAATTTTAATGAAAATCAACTAAACAGAGTTGTAAAAAATCTTTTAATATTAAATAAGAAATGAAACTTTTTCATAAGGCAGTGTCTACGTGTACCGAAAAAATCCGTCTATTTTTACTGAAATTGCGGTACAAACAGGTCGTGCTATACGTACCGAAGAAATCCAGCTATACGTACTGAAATTTCAGTACATGTAGCCACGACCGTTTACTAAAGCGAAAGTAAAAACACGAAAAACCAAGTAACAATTCTTGAATAAATAATTTTACATGAACTATTTTTTGCCTAAGAATGTTTAAGTATCTTTCCACAATTAGTTACAATTAACAATCAGTATATTTTTCTTGATTTTATAAATCATTTTAAAAATAATGGATAATGGATACAAAAGATCAACGACTTGAGATTTCAGCATCATGTTGATCGAATTAGGCAAGATTGCTTTTTTCCTGATAGGGGCACTTTCATTTTTCAAGATACAAAGACACTGTCGAGCTGATTGCTCAAGTCTTTCGGTTGAATCACCGAGGAATTCTGTCTCTTTGAATTTATTGTACAAAAATGGCGTACAGATTCAGCCCGATTTTCTCAAGACGAAGATATAAAATAATAGAGCCGTTCAATTCACTGTTCAATTCACCTGCCGTGTTGATTTCTCATACGATTAATGGCAATCCAAAGCTGACGAATCGGTGATAAATCTACTGTGAAATTCCGCAATTTCAAGAATTTTATGATTCTCTCTAAAATGAGCAAATTTGAAATACGTATTTTATTTTAAATTATGGCATTAATTTTCATTTGAATTATTCTTTTATAAATATACAATTATTCTTGTATGACGAGACGCAATTTTTTATTTAAAATGACAAAATATTTCCCCCAAACTCTTCTTTTTTTAAGAGTTCAGTATAAAGCGAAACCTTTATACATTCCCTTCATCTTCAGAATTTCTTGGCTCTCGGCTCATTCTAGTATATTAGAAAAATATCTTCTATTTCTTCTTCCTCTGCTTCTTTGATAACTACTTTTCGTATGTATGTTCCAGATGACAAACTTCGTTATAATTCCCCAAAAAAGTTATTTAATAGTATTTCTAGTTCGTCTATTATGATGGAATACAAATATATAAACAACAGAATAGTAAAATTGATGAGGAAGTAGTATATTCTTCATTCCCGAGTTCACGAAAGATCATCCACTCGTGAAATTCCTCACTTAAATGGCAACTGATTGAGAATCGAATCAAAAGATTTGATCTTTCAATAAATTGCACATCTCGCAACCAGAAGAGCGATTTAATTGGAATTTAAGAGTCGCGACATTTAGGTGATCGTAGAAATATCTTTCGTGGCATTCAACTGCAGAGGGTACTTTGTCTGAAGCATTTTTACTCGATCCGAGCAATCCTTTCTCTTGGTGATAGTTTACTATATTTATAGAGATTATCTTGTATAAAACAAGGCACGTTGTTGACCTTCATGAAATGTATCATTTAATTACTCGTTCAGCTCGCAAAAGTGTAATAACCTTGGCCAACTTTTGTACTTCCTCTAACATAAGAAATATCAAAAGAGCTCTGGGTTAGTTCGAGAGGGTTCTGGGTCCGTGGCCTATAGCATCCCCAAAATTTAATGTTCGAAGTAGGGCTTTTTCTCGTGAATTATAGTCGATAGTTGAAAGTTCTTTTTAAAAATAAAAGTGCTCTTCAAGCGTTATATGTAAAACAGGATATTTAGTGGCATTCTTTGTCAAAGGGAGACTATTCAAAATGGTACATATTTTTGGGCATCTGCAAATTGCATCATTTTTCTATGTAAACATTCACGCAACAGAATCGATTTTAGAAATTTAAATTCCGCAGGAAAAAATGCTTTAGGTATGTTGATCAATTTTTATCTTCTGCGTATAATTGCAAAAATTGCAATATTTAGTTAATTATACTATGACTTTCTGACATTTCCCAGGCAAAATTCAAAAGATTCGTATCAAAAATATAATTTAAGGGCCTATATTTTAGTCCCTGGCATCATGTTCTCAAGTACCCTTTTTAAAAAATGGAATATTACAAAATTATTATTATTTTTAAAACAACAACAATTTTAAGACAACAATTATAATAGAATCGTAACGATTCTGTTACGGGAAGGTTTACGTACAAAAATGATGCAATTTTTACATGGCTAAAGATATTTACCATTTTTTTGTATTCTTTTCCTTTCACAAAACATGCCAGTAAATATCCGGTCTTATTGTATGGTGTTTGAAAAGCATTTTTATCGTCCAGATATCTACTATAACTCGCGAGAAAATGCACTTTTTTAATTATTATTTTTTCCATATCCAAAACTAAAATTCTTTGTGAAAAGAGATTACTGCATAAATTTAGAACAAATTGTAGTATATTTCGTGCTGGTCAGACGGTGTTAACGCTTTAAAACAAAATATCTCTCAAATAACTAGAGATAACTCATTTTAAATATAGGTCTCTGGATTCGTCGTGATGTTTCTAATTTTAGATGATTTATAAACCCCTATAATCCTAATATATGACCAGCAATATGGAAAATACACGAAATAATTTTTTTCATCAAATTAAATATTTCATAGTAAATATTCACAATTTTTATAAATTTCAATTTTCTATGGAATCAATACTTTGAATGTTAATAATTGTTTAAAGGGTACTCAATATATATTATCTATTTAATATGAAACAAAATTGTAATAGATACCAATTGTACAGATTTACAAGAAAAATATGACTACACTGGTAAATTTGATGAAAAAAATTATTCTGTGTATTTTCCATATTTTTTGTCATATGTTCAGATTATTGTGGCTTATACATAAATCATCTCAAATGATAGAGGAACCTAGTGAGCACACATTTTAAAGGCGTTTTTGGAACGTTCTATAAAAATGTTTTTTGGACGTTGAGGTCAAAAAACGACATTAGAACGCCCTAAAAACATCCTATGCCAGGCCAAATTAATAACGTTCGAAAAAAGTGTAATAGACGTTTGTAGGACTTATTTTAGAAATTGGCCATATTTAGAACGTTATTAGGCCTGACATAGCACGTTTTTAGGCCATTCTTATGACGTTTCTTGACAGCTATGCTCAATTGCTCATTGAGAAACCAAGACGAATTCAGCGACCTATGTTGAAAATCACGTAGATATCTCTATTAATTTGAGAGATATTCTCTATTAAAGCATTAACACCGTTTGGAGAGCACTAAATATACTGCGATTTGCCTAGAATGTATACAGTAATCTATGTTTCTGATTTAGAGAGAAAAAAATCAAGGTGCACCGAAATTTGTTTGAATTTGATGTTTTTTTAACCATCCTAGTAAGAATAAATTAGTAATAGGCCTAAAATGCTCTGGAAGTAGCACTTTACAAAAAATATAACCAAAATTGACAACATCGATTTGGAGGGTAATTTAAATTGGAAAAAGAGTTTATGTCTGCATACATTACATTAATTTAAATGCACATTAGATTTAAAGGAAGACCTTGACATAATGTAAATTATGATGGCTACGAGGTAGATGAAAGGGTAGAAAAAAAGGATGTAAAAAGAGACAAAAGTGGGCGGGGAAAAATGACGAGGGCCGATAATTGGGCCAAGCAACCTGATTTATTCTTGGTCCCTCGACTCTGTGAAACGAAGGCTGGGCCCAGAGAAAAATGAAAGTCAAAATGGTTCTCGTACGGTCGCTCGTTGTAAAATGTAAGTCAAGTGAACGGGATGCTGAGCGCCTACAAGCCATAAAAGTTGCCGCCGGCTGGGCCTCGAGTGAAAGTGCCTGGCGAAAGTCTTTGTACCCTTACATAAAACGTTTAGCAGTTAGCCATTCAAAGATCATATGCTGCAGTTATTAGACCATTTAACTTATTACCAAAACTCTTCTCTTCAAAAATAACACGCCTAAGAAAAAATTTAGAAAAAGTGAATCAGTTTGTTAAAAATTATTCAATACTGAGAACAAGATGAGTATGAACACTCAGAAAAAAGGTTCTTTGGTTCAAAACACTGTCTTTGATTCAAAAAAATATTTTTATTGGCATTCACTCAAAAAAAGTTTCTTGGATTCAAAGAAATTGTATTTAATTCAAAGAAATTTCCTTGGTTAAAATAAATAGTTTTCTGTTCCAATGAAAAGCGGTCTTTAATTACAATTTTTTTTTCATTTTTAAATTATTTTTGATTAAATGAAAAAAAATGTGTTAAAGAAACGAAAACCTTAACTTGTGTTAAAATACAATAATGTTAGTTCGATAAATTAATTTTGAAATTATTCAAATTTGAACATGCTTCTGAAGTTTTTTATTCTTGCAAACTGCATTTTTAAAACTGTTCTTTTTCAGATCTTTAATTTTTTTCAAATCTTCAAAAATGTTAAAGTAGAAACGCTTCGAATTTTGAACTAATTTCGAACTACCTACAACTGAAGTCGTGCGTCAAAAAGGAGCCTAACTAACATTTAAATAATTCACCTGAATATTGCTGAATACGAATCAATTCCACGCATTTCAGATGACGTATTGAAATGTTAGTTAGACCCCGTTTTGACGAGCGGCTTCAATTTTTAAATAATTACATTTTCATGATCTTCAAGTTGAATTATTTTTCAAAACTCTTATGTACTTTCAATTTGCAATTGGTTATATTTTTTTCAATCAAAAATGTATACATTTTTAAAATGCAAATTGTTTAATTTCAAGTATTTTAGAGTAGGAATGTTTCATTTTTAAAAGGCCTTATTTAAATTAAAGAATTTCAAACACATGCAATTCTAAAATGTTTAATTTTAAACGTTTTTAACTTTAAATCACTCCATTTAGAACGTTTTCTATTCTAAAGACATTTATTTTAAACAATATAACTATTAAACATTTTTCAGAGTCAATTCGCATAAGGAATTATTAATTACACAGCCCCACAAACAAAAATGTTGGATTTCGAAGGACTCGACTAGTCAATTTCTTTTTTTTGTTGAGCCGCTGAATCCGATTCTGAGGTCGGAATTTGAAAGTTTGATCCCATCTTCAACTTAACCTCAAAATGCATGGAAATTGAATAGTCGAGGCCGTCGGAGATCCAACTTTTTTGTGGCTGTGTTATTAAGGGCCCTGGAAATCGAGTGTAAATCGCAAAACTTGGATTCAGGCCAAATTGAATGAATTCCCAAAAGGTTGGGTGAGTGTAAGTGGTTGGGGGTGTATAATATCATGAAATGCAGACTTTAAGTAAAATTAAACTGTAAACAATATAATATCTTATAATCAATTCGCCCCCGAATTCTTGCGTGCAATATTCATGCCGAATCAGTGTAACTGTACAATTTTCGGCAACTTACTACGAAAGTAGTACATTGTACATTACATGACAATATACAAGCTCTCTATGTATAAAAATGAAGATTATACTGAGATGATTTTCCAACTTCAATTATAAATTTTGAAGTGGGAGTCAATTTTTCAGTTAACAAATAAATAAATTTTCAAAGAAAAACAATGATTTTTCAAGAAAATAGTTATATTTTCAACCAACCAGATGAGTTTTCAAGTAAAGTGAAGAATCCTCATAAAAAATTACTTTTTAACCAAATTGTTAAATTTGCAAGAAATTATAATATTTTTAAGCAACAGAGATGAATTTATGATCAACGAAACAGTTGATGACTTGTCAACCAAAAACGATACTTTTTTAAAAACTGTTCACTTTTTTAAAGAAAGTAGATTAAGTTTTGACAAAACAGTGAAAGTTTCAATACAAAATATTTAACATTCAACCAAGCAGTTGTATTTGCAACCGAGAAGATTAATTTTGCACCGATAAAAAAAGGAATTTTTAACAAAATACGTGATTTTTCAATCAATATATGAATTAATAAAAAATAATAAAATAAAAAAGAAAATAAAAAAATAATAATAATAAAATAAATGAATTTTAAACAAAATTGTTGAATTTTTAAGAAAGAAGATTATTAATTTTGTACCAGAAAAGACGAATTTTTAACAAAATATATGAATTATCAATGATTATAATTATCATATTGAATTCGGGGGCGAATTGATTATAAGATATTATATTGTTTAAAGTTTAATTTTACTTAAAGTCTGCATTTCATGATATTATCCACCCGCAAGCACTTACACCCACCTAACCTTTTGGGAATTCACCCACTCATTTGGGTAGGGGCCCCTAGTTTTCGTATATGGTGTGCTCGCCCCTGAATGAAGTCGAGGAAAAATTATTTCTTTTAATTGTTACATGAAAAATAGATTTTTTTCTCGAAAAAAGCGAACTGTACCGCCAGTCTTTATACCCTTTAGATTATTTATACAAAAAATCAGACAAAATGGCCTCGCCGTTTGGCCTGAATCCCAGTTTTGCGATTTATACTCGATTTCCGGGGCCCTTAAACTTTGAAGGCTACAATTTCTCCTTTCGTTCCTCCTCCTTTAATTTTAGTTCCACCATCTCCCTCAACTATTTTTCACGTAGAAAAAAGTGTTGGAGAATATTTTTTCCCACGTGAACACAATTTATGAGAAAAGGAAAATTGAGAAATTTGTAGTCTCGATAAATAAAAAGATGATTTTAGCTAGCTCAATTTTTAACTTTTTAAGATTTAAATTGAACAATTTTTAATAATTTATTTTCAAAATTGAAAAATGTTTTTAATTGTTAGTTTCTGAACATGACAGTTTCTTTGATAATATTTAATGTTTTAAGTATTTTTCATTCAGGATTTTGAGATTTGAAATTGGTTAATTTCGCAACAATTTCAATTCAGGAAATTTTAATTTAAAATTGTACAAATTCCAAAGTTTCATGATTCCAATTTAAACGATTTTTCATAATTGTTCGCTTCTGAGGTGCGATTATGTAACTTCTTCACTTTCACTACCACTTCAGAACAATTAAAAAAAGTTTGTATTTAAAAGCTGCTCCAGCTGTATCCCTGCCTTTTAAGCAGACCCGTGTACCATCTTCTTTACACCTCTGAGTTGAATTTGCTTAATAACGATTTATTACTATTATTATAAAAATTAGGAAGATCATTTTTCTCTCAGACTTAAGAAGGTTACAGTCCAATATATGTCAAAGGCATTTTTTTAAGAGTTGAATTTTTGTATTAGTCTTCACGAGGATGTCCCGGTATATACTCGTATCAGCAGTCAAGGACGCATTTTTGTAATGCAATCGAGTGATCTGATAAGAGCAGTATGTCTAATTTGACATATCGGGCAAAGCCTGGTTTTTTACCAGACCATCCACGGGCTGTGGTACAGCCAAGTGCAATTTTAAAACCCTGGTATTATGTACGTTATCAATTTGAAATAATTATTGTTTTATTTTGAACGTTTCACTGTGAATGTTTCCTCATTTTCTCAATTGAAACAAGTTCTTAATATTTTAATTTGTTTAAATCGAGGTTTAAGTCTATCAAATTGAAAAAAAAGATCGTTAAATTTGTAATGCTTTAATTTCCAATATATGAAATTTGAAAATTATGAAGTATAATTTATTTAAAACTGCACAATTTCAAGAATTGCATTAAAGTTTAATTCCAAAAGATTTTATATTTAAAATTGCACCATTTAGATTAATTCAAATTCAAATTATGTATTATTTTGGTGGGCTCTGATACATGACTGCTTGGCAGAAATAAGCTTTCTTCTAAAAATTCACATATTAATATTTTTTTTAACGAAAATAGTTTCAGAATAAAATAAAGAGAAGGAAATGGTTTCTCTTCCTAAAGTCTGTAAAGAAATCATGGTACTAATTCTAGTTTTATATTCGAAACAATTCTTTGGAAAATTGTATTATATATTTTTTATATACCTATCTCGCAAGAAAAGTTCTCTTTTCCATTGTTTTTATATCTTGGACCGTTTTTTATGTAGGAAGTTTGCAATGTCCAAAACCAAATTTTGAGTTTGCTTTCTACAAACTAAACTATGAGAAAAATTACAGTTTCTTCTATTTATTGCGGATTTATTTGGCGTTTTTTTTTACAATTAGTAATAATAGGATATTTGTTTTATCTTGCTCGTGTTAGAATTAATAGAAACTTTCTTTCAACTCTAAAAAATGATATATTTTTGTTCTTATTTACTACAGTTTGTGTTAGGAGAGTGTGTGCCTGTCGATGCGTGAAACGCGGAAAAATAATTAGCATATGTACAGGCATAGATACATCTCTCACTTTCGAAACGAGTTCGTGCGATTAAAAATGAGAAGTCGAACGATAGAAATGCACAAACGAGAGTCGCGATACTGATCAGTTTTATAATAAATTATTCTGATTGGAGCATTGAATTAATGACGATATTCGTGACGATCCATTGAACTGAGTAACGAGCATCTAAAAAACTGTTATTTTTCTACCAGTGAACTATCATCCAGAATCTGAAGTTTCCTTAGGAGGAGACGAGTGTTTCGATTGCCTTAAGTGATACTTAATTATGTTCATGGCTCGTTGGGAAAATGTGTCTTTCTGAACAGTTGTTCCCAGGTGAAAGAACCTATTTATCTTAATAGTCTCTCATTGCAAAAAAAATTAATTTATCATACATTTTGGCATATCATTTATACCAAAGCTGATGTTACAAATTTACAGGGGGTACGTAAAATCTGACCAATCCTTACCTGGGGGGGGGGTCAAAGCAATTCTTACGTAAGTTTCCTCTTTCTAATTATTTTGTTTAAACATGCTAATTGACACCTGTTTTAGCTATTAAAATTACCTGTTATACTATTATACACATTATATCATTGTTTGCTTTCCTTATATTTTTGATTATGTAATATTTCATATTACATATATAAGTCTAATAAATATAGATTCATGGATTTAAATAATTTTCGAAATCTGGAGTACACCTTCAATGAAATTCTGTGAATTCATTTTAAAATTTGATGAATCCCTTAACATTTTTAAAACATGTGAAAATTCTTTGAAATCCTTTGAATTTCATGGATATCATACATAATATCTGGAAACCCCCTGAAAACGATTGAGTTCCCTAGAAATGCCTTAAAGCTCTTTAAAAACTATGAAAATCCTTGAAATCACTTAAAATCTTTAAAATCCCATAAAAATCCCTTATAATCCATTAGAATCCGTAGAAATTCCTTGAAATCGGTTAAAACCCTTGAATTTCCGTGAAATCTTTCAAATCTATTGAATTCCCTTAAAATATAATTGCCGGTGAAAATAATTTATATATATTTTTGATATATGGAGCAAAAATATAAAATATTGCGTGAGGAGGGGGGGGGGTCATAAAAAACTTATAAATCCTAACAATAGGGGGAAAGAGGTCTAAAATTTAAGAAAACATCCTTACGTGATTACTGGACGTTCCCTTTTCGAAATAAAACATTTTCTGGAACATAAATATAAGTTGAACGACCTTAAATATTATTTCTCTATTTATTCGTTTAGTAATCCAATTTCAAGCGCAATCTTTTCACCTATTTCTTTTAGAATTTTTAACAAGATTGCTCAACTGTCGAATCTGTCAGTTAATTAAATTCGAGAAATCAAATTTCTCTGCTTCTATTACAAAAATTCCATGTCAAATTGTAAATTGGATGCAATAATACATTTTTGAGATACTTGAAAAAAGTGGTCATTCAAAAATTAACAACTTCAAAAATGATCTTCATTAAACTTTAAGACTAATGAGAACTTAGATAAATTTGATTTAGTTGTTTAACTCCCAACATTTAAATTTGTATTCCGAATTTATAAAGAATCCACCAATATTGTTGTATTTTAGCGAGAACATGTTTTCTAATATTTATTTTTAATTTCAGGTGCGAGGGCGCAGGAGAGTTTCAAATGTCCAGACGACTTCGGTTTTTATCCACATCACCTTTCGTGTGACAAATACTGGAAATGTGATAATAATGTAGCAGAGCTGAAAACTTGCGGCAACGGTTTGGCATTTGATGCCTCCGATGCAAAATTCCTCACAGAAAATTGCGATTACTTGCACAATGTTGACTGTGGAGAAAGGGCGCAATTGGAGCCAGCTATTAGCACACCTCACTGTAGCCGACTTTACGGTATCTTCGCTGATGAGAAGAAATGTGACGTTTTCTGGAATTGCTGGAACGGAGAAGCCTCCAGGTATCAGTGCAGTCCTGGACTAGCTTATGACAGAGAAGCTAGAGTTTGCATGTGGGCTGATCAAGTTCCAGAATGCAGAAATGATGGTATTCTATAGATTCATTTATTTGAAGATATTTTTAGTAGGAAAACTTATCCAAACATGTAAAATATCACTGGCAGGTGATATATTTCAGGAATAAGCGAACAAAACATAATAAATCCATTCTAGATGATTCCTTAATAATTAGACAAATGTTTTATCTCAAAGACACCGCAGAGATAGAAGAAAAATTCAAGCAGTTTAATTTTATGAACTAACATTCAATAATCATATTTCGTGATTCCCATGCGTAACTCATTTTTTTTTTCAAAAAATGGATTTATCATGATTTTTTTTCGCTTGTGCTTTATTTAAAGTAATTGCATTCAAAAATAACAAAAAAAATGTTTTGCTCAGACAACCAAACATTTGGTTGCTACGGAAACGAAAAATAATACCAATTTGATGAGGTTTTTTAAAGGGCGCTGGAAACCTAATTTTGATTATATAACATCAGAGACTACTGCTAAAATCTCTAAAATCGTTGGCCCCCGGGTCTCAATAAATGGAAAATTTCAAATTCGCCAAAATAATTTTTTTCAATATGGGCTTGTGCAAAATAGAAGGACGGAATTTTTTTCCATTTACATTTTTACATTTTCCAGATTGTTGATCAATCTCTCTAGCGATCACCCCCAAGTGAAGAGCCTCACAAGGTCATTATGTGAGGTTCCTCACTCGGGCCCATTAGTATCCAAGGTCTTTTGTTTCAGGCGTCATTCACTCTACTAACATTCTTTTTATAAACTATTTGTCCCCACACTTTTCTGTCCTGGCATACTTCTCTAGCTTCCTTCACATCCATGCATTTTTTCATGCAAGCTCTCGTGTTTCTATGGCTTCTTATGTATCTTTGGATTAAGGACTCATTCACATATTCTATCCATTCTTTCCGCGGTCTGCTTCTAGGCACACTGTAATTTACTTTACCTTTGTACACTTGTTTCATCAGTCGTTCATCTGTCATTCTTTCAACATGTCCGAACCATTTTAACTGATTTATTTTCCATATGTCAACTAATGTCTCTTCTGTACCACATTCTTTGAGGATTATCTCGTTTCTCATTATGTCCATCAGTGTTTTCCCGGATATTGTGCGCAGAGATTTCTTGCTAATCACGTTAATTTTACTCTATCCTTTTCTTGACAGATCCATGTCTCGCTACCGTATAGCACAGTTGGTATAAATACAGAATAATGTATTGCCCTTTTAGCTTTATTGGATATATTTTTACTTCTGATAATGGACCCTGCTCTACCGATAACCTTCTTACCCTCGTTTATGCGCCTATCTAACTCCCCATCTATCTTTCCGTCACTAGTGAATAGGCTACGCAGACATACGTACTTATCAACTTGTTCTTTTCTCTCATCATTTAGGACAATGTTGCACATTGTTTTCTCACCTTTTCTAAAGGATTTAAATGATACTTTAGCAGTGAGGGGGACCCGTGTATAGTTTATACTGCAGTGCTACGGAACTTAAATGAACCATCGTAGTTTCAATAATAGATTTATAACAAATTGAGGGAAATATGTAATATGTACTTTGTAATATAGTACACGATGCCATAACGATTGCACTGCTAACACTGAGTCTCGTCAAAAAGCGAACGCGCTGTTGGACCTTCGCTGGGCAATCGTTATTATTTTGTAGGCTCTCAAGAGTATACTTTTGTACGTGGACCAAATTTTCAAACATTGTCAATAATATTTGTTTAAGTTATGAAGATTTAGGTTTTACTCATTTTGTGAAAAAAATAATTTTGCGAATTTTAAAATGTGCCTTTATTGAGACATGGGGGCCAATGCTTTTAGCGTCTTCGAGCGTCGAACGAGTTATTGAATCCGAGAGCTCAATTAATCTCTGATAAATGATCAAATTATGAATTTTAATTAATTTTCAAAAATAATCATCATAATCATAAAAATACAGAGATTGCTGGAGGATT
This sequence comes from Andricus curvator, assembly GCA_932195095.1. Lineage (NCBI taxonomy): Eukaryota > Metazoa > Arthropoda > Insecta > Hymenoptera > Cynipidae > Andricus > Andricus curvator. Next base: position 26,182 of record CAKNYM010046520.1, on the reverse strand, counting down.
CACGTGTCCGGCTGCAGGAGAAGTGAGTGGAGCTTCTGGAAGCTTCTCGAGGCATGCTCATCCTGATGATTGCAGAAAGTACTACATTTGTTTGGAAGGTATTGCCCGAGAATACGGATGTCCAATTGGTACTGTTTTCAAAATTGGCGATGCTGACGGTAGTGGAGCGTGTGAAGACCCCGAAGATGTTCCCGGATGGTAAGTTCCTTCTCAATTTATTTTTTTATATAAATAGAGGCGCCTAATAGAAGATTACGAAAATCAGAAAGGTGTCTTATTCACAACTAAGGTTCGTTTAAAAATAAACAAGAAAGTTTCACAGAAAAAATGATTACATACAAAAAAGAAAAATAATTATACATAACACCTTTCTGATTTTCATGTTTAATATATTCCGAGATGTTAACCACTACTGGATTCAGGTGTATACTAGTTTCTAAGTTTTTTTAATACCCTTGTTATAATATGATATCCCTTGAATTATTGTTGTCCTTTCAATTATTTTTGAATTCATCTTAATTTCCTGTTTATATTCTTTTGAATTCTTGAATTAACATTTACATCGAAATTACTTAGAGCGGTTGACCCTCGAAATATATATACTTGAAATATTTCATAATAATTGTAACATAACTTTAAAAATTTAATTTAGTTTCATTATAAAATCAGTTATGGATTATAAATACATTTCTCGATTTTTTTACTGTGATATTGACATTGTAATATAAGTTTTTGACATTGACTGAAGAATCAAAAATGCATGACGATGGGACAAATTGGGATTCTCATGTGTCTACTTTCTCAAGCTTTTGACTAAACATTTCTCTTTAACCGTTTCTGCCCTTCAATTTCTATGCACCTAACTTATGTGCCCATCTCTGTCTTAATGCGAAAACTAGTGGTCTATAAGGGATTCAAACCACTGAATGAAGAATTAACCATGTGTCTAACGCAATCAAAACATAGCAGGAAATCGTTAGAAAAAAGTAACCTAAATGAAGACACAATTTTTTCACACGACTAATTTTGCTTTAAATTGTGAATTAAATGTAAGAATGTAAATTCAGTAATAGTAGGTTACTTTTTATCTAACTGCGTGTAATAACTCGCAGCTTAAGTGTATATATTTTATATTCTATAGCACGGAAACTTTGTCTTTCGTCGGCTATATAACACATCTATTGAAACTCACATCCATTTTTATTTTAGAAAAATATTTATGATAAATCTTTTCTTTTACATTTTTTTCCACTATGTGTAATTTTTCCACCTGAAAAGAATGTCTTATGTTTGTAAATAATAATATTGATGTAAGGACAGCGATCATCAGTTGATCTCTTCATCATTTTTCATTTTCTTTTTTTTTCAATTTTTTTGTGTAGTTTCAGTACATAATCCTGTAGATGCATATTTAAATTGTAAAAACTTTCCTCTCACTTTTTATTATTCTAAAGAATTTACTGAATTTAGAAATTTTCTCTCTTTTTTTATTTTCTTCTCATCTATCCTGATAAGACTCAATATTTTGTAGTATAGAAAAAAATTTCACGGCCTCGGCTAATTTTTGGCGAATAATAAAAAAGTCTACACTTATATTGTTATTATCATTATTGTACGATTTTATTTTGATTGAATTAATATTATTTTTCACTGCAACAAAATTCATCTTTTGGATTACATTTTTCACTGATAATATTGAGTCTCGCCAGAAAAGTTATGTTACTCTTTCTGCTAGTAGAATTGTCGGCGTAAAGTAAGACTTAAAAAAATTGTATCTTCTGGGTAATTCTCAGATGTTGCAACTTTGACTGATAAACACCTTTTTACTAAACTACTGATTTCCTATAATGTTTGTCAGTAGTTTTAAATAAAAAATAAGGCGTGCGAACTTGGTGATGTTTTTTGAAAAGATAAAAGACACAAAAATCTAAAATAGTTTAAATAAATAAAGGCAACAATAATTATGTAAGATCTTTTGTGGCCTGAACCACCTTACATTAATTAACCAGTCTAAAAAAATCATCAACAAAATTTAACTCAAATTCACGATAGACTATATTTTAGTAGACAAATGCTTGGTGAACTTTTCAAAATTATTATAACTAAGAAAATCACAACAAAAGAACCATTTTATTCGGAAGTATAATTTGGTTAGATCTGAAACAAAATGTTTGTATACAAAGAAAACTTTTGGGGGGATTTTTACTATATTATATGGATTTGACGGAAATAAGGTGTGTTAATGAAAAAAAAAGGAGAAGAGTTACTTCTTAAAAATATGGCAATTCCGTATAGCCAGATCGATCTCAAGACGCTCGAGACTGTCAAATATAAATGATAGAAGTTTACAGAATGTAGCAGAATTTTACCATACTGTACGGTAACACACTCCTCGAGCATCGCTCACCTTACCATGTCACTTTCAAATTATTATTAGTACTTATTTATATTTATTTATGAATCGATTTATTATATATGATATTTTAATATTATGAATCATATACTATATAATTCTGGAATTGAATCCACAAATATTGTCTGTTTTGGCGTAACTGATTCCGTTTACTAGATAATCTGAAATCATCGAAACCTGCATATTCTGAATTTCTAACTTTCACAACTGTAATTTGAAAATCGAAAAAAAAATTAATTTCAAAGTAATCCTTGGCTCTTCATTTGACAGTCTTGAACCGCCGTTCCTATCGAGTATGGTAAACATATGCCGACTTCTTGGCACTTTTTGTCCTACTTTTATGGGCATTAAAATACATGCACATGATAATAATTGTACGCCTATTTTTTCCGGCCGCAAAATTAGGTTAGCATTCTCATTGGTTAACATACGATTATACTACATTTATGGATAAATCTGCCCTGAAATTTGCGTAAGAATTTCCTTATTTGTCACTCGTCCGGTCAAATCCGTATATAATAAAAGTTCCCCTAAACGTTTTCTCCGTATATGTTTTTATGAAAAAGGCACTTTAAAATTAAAAACGTTTTTAGATAAGAGATTAGGCACATTTTGAAAAAATACAGTTTACGAAGTATGTTTCATTAATTTTTCCAAACTTTTCTCAATTTTCATCAGAAAAAGTTCCTTTACTGATAAAGAATCACCAGGTTTCGCACATTTTCCAAAAGTCGTAAAGTGTATCTGCTAGAATTAAGGGTGTAATCGCTGTACAGTCCACCTCAAAATTAAACAATTTGCATAATGATTTATAAAATCGATAACAGTATGCTAATTGTTAATTGTCACTGATTTTTTAAGCAAAAATTAATACAGTTTGGGTTAACAATTTTAGTATAAAAAATTTTTAATGTAGTGTAGTGATTTGGATTTTTGTGTTCTTTCTTCCACGAAAAGCAAAAGCTGAAATTCTCATGCAATTTTAAAGATCTGTAACCGATTCTATTCTTTGGAAGTCTCTGTGCCACTCTATTTGGTTCATTTTTATTTAAATGAAAATTATTTCTAAAAAAATTTTCTTCACAGGACTACTAATTGTTTAATTTGGAAATAAAATAATTTTAACACAAATGAAACAAATAGAGTTGTACAGAATCTTCTAAAGAATATAATCAACTTTTTTTCAAAGTGTACTTAAATTTATTTTCTGAATTTCATAACAATTAACAATGGATCTAATTTCGATAATTTTATAAATAATTAAACATTTCTGAATAATTTTGAGGTTCGCTGTGCAATGAGCATATCCTTAAGGGCGTGTATTTTATTTATATATCTATCTTGCCGACATTTTTTGGACAAACTCATGTCCACGCGATACGAGATATTGACTTAAAAGTTGTGGAAATTAAATAAAAGGCATTAAGAATTATTTATCTGCTTCTCAGTTAGTATAATTTTTATAATTATAAACAAAAATCTGTAGACAAAATTTGTTCGAAAAAATTGTTTTTCCAATGATAAAAAAGAGCAGATAAATATTTCTCCTTGCTTTTGATTTAATTTTTTACACTTTCAACTTGATATCTCATTTCGTGTGGAAATGAGTTTGTCAAAATCCAATGTCGGTATGGTAGGTATTTACACCTGATGCATGCCTTTAAAGAAAAATTAATAAATAAATCCCTTATTCACTGCGTCGCAACAGAGGTGTGCACCTTCAATTCTGATGTAATCTAAATTCAAATTTCCAGAAAAAAAATCTAGGAAAAAGTATTTTAAGTAGAAATAGAAATATGGAAAGAAAAATCGAAAAAATCCCAAAGGTCGTGCTGAAGGAGCGACGCGCATCGGCACTTCGATAAATTGACCGATCGGTCTTTATCCCCGGTTTTCTCGGTTCTGCTTCACAGTGAGGATTACTATGGCGACTTGGACCTGAAGAGCATCAGGAAGAGCGAGCTGCTTGCTGGAATTCAGGGCTCTGGTGAAACTAGGAACACGGGCAAGCCCCAAAGCAAGCCCAGGCCGACACCTGTTGCCGCGAGGCCCGTACCATCCAATCAAGAATAAATCTTTTTCGAAACGCGCTCTTTTGGCACTTCCAGTTATCATCTATCGCCCGAGAGCCAAGAGTACTTTGTACCAAAAATGGTACCAGTAGTCAGTGAGAAGCAGAGTGTGATTAAGAGAATTTGAAATAGAGAAAGAGAAAAAATGTATGAAAGAGAGAGAGAGAGAGAACTAGATAGAGTGCAAAGAATGAAAGAGACTGAGGAGAACTAGAAAATAATTCCTGATGGTCCATTTTTAACAATACCAACATCCCAGGCCCCATTGGGCCTAGCCCATTTTTCCTTCTTCCTCCCTTTTCTCACAATCGTCACTCAGATAAATGAACATCCAAGTTCTTCGACTTATACGAAGAGTGATTTTTTAATAATAAATTTTTTATAAGAATAGAAATCTTTAATGATAGAGTCTAACGGGAACTCAGAAACTAGGTCTTAAGTCCATGTACCGCTTAACCGATTCTTACTTTACCGAGGTTTTTCTCGTGTGAACATGAGTTATTGCGTAAGTGGAATATGGCCTTAATTCAAACAGTACAAATTATTTTCAAAATAATTTCATCATCAACACTTTAATAATCGTTAGCCTGACTTTGTGGAGTTTACGTAATTTCTGCACCTAATTGCAGAGGTCTCTTAAGTTCTATCAAAACTCCCTTAAAGCTTCACCATTCACATATTTATACTATACTTTCATTGTCAGGTGTTCATTTCTCTCAGTGAAATTTGCAAACTTCAACTCAATAAGTCTCTCATCTGAAGGGAAAATGCACAAATGTTTTATATACTAAGAAGTGAACAATCCTTCCCTCGTACTCTTGGCCTCGATCAGACTTCCTGAAACCCATCCCCTCGTAAAATTCAAAACTTCACCCTTGTCATCTGTTTTTTTAAGTATAAGGAGAAAATATAAGAAAATAAAAAAAATCTTAAAAATCTCTGCCGTGTGTCTCTTTTATAACATAATTGATGTGTGCTTGACCTCTGGTGACCTTAAATTTTTCCATCTCTTCCGCACAATGCATCCATACGTACACACTACTATACTCTTCGTCTCAAAATAAAACTTTATTTTGGATTCTGCATGCTATATTCATTATACATTCACACGCAATTTAATATATTGTATATATGCACCCACATAACTACATTTTTTGTGATATTTGTTAATACTGGTTTTAACGCTTCCATGATTTTAATTCTTATTTTTATTGGAAAGACACCTAGGAGTTGAGATAACTAAATTTCAGGTTGGAAAGAATGTCAGTCTAAAGGAGAGATTGAGAATTTAAAATATATGTAAAATTGATTAGAATTTCAAAATAATTGTAGCTTACACGAATATTAGAAAAGAGTTTTAGAAAGCTCCTACATGCCAGCAAATGAATTTAAAGAAAATTAATTTGCCAAAGAATAAAAAATACTTGTATACAGAAGTGACAAAGACAAAGACAATTTCAAATCTACGGGTTTATTCTTCAATATTCTTATATCCTTTTATTTTTCCCTATTTTTATTTAATTATAGTTTTGTCTATTTAAACTTGAGACTAAACTATGATGAATGAGAAATTTTCAACATTGTTAACGTCAATTTTGTCAATTGTCAATACAGAGATTTAAAAACAAACAAATAACACAATAAAAACAACCTTTTTTAAGTACTCTATAAAGAACATCTTTAATTTTTGTGTGCGGTAGTATTTCACGGTCAAATTATTTTAATAATTAGAAAAGTTATTTTCTCTTTCTGTTTAATCTCATATTTTTTATATAAATTAAGAAACATTTTCTTGACATTGTATATTACTTTCTACTTTAAAGAAGTGATAAAAAATTATCGTTGAAATTTCAAACTCTTATAGAAAATTAATAATGCACATACTGAAAAATACAACTAAACCATACAACTATTTTATTCATTATTATTTGTTACCTGCGGTAAATAATTGCTGAAAATCGGTGCAGGTAAGTCAAATAATTTTAAAGCAGTTTTCCCTCCCAGTTTTTCGTTTTTATTTTAATTTCAGATAACTTTATATGAAAAAATACAGCTGGATGCAAGAAAAATCGATATTATAGTTTTTTTTTCCACTTTTTCATAGAAAATTCTTTTCTCATTCCTTATTTAATATTTAACTTTTTAAATAACATTACATTTCTCACGACTTTCGATCCAGAACAATTAAAGAGGCCGTTTTTCCTAAATTTAACTTTAATTAAGCAAAAATTAAGTATCGAAAAATTACGAAGAATTAATAAAAATTATATAGCATCAATGAGTCTTACAACTTGTAAAAAAAAGTTGTCAAGATGTAATCATTTGTACTTTAGATCACATTTTATATTTCTTTGTATCAAATTATTGTAACATCGACGTCTTCAAAAAATTGAGAAACTCTTTTTATTTTTTATACAAAAAATTGTCAAAGTTAGCCCTGGAGCTATCCTATATTCAGAAAAGGCGAATAATAGATTAAAAAATTGTATACATGTATGAAAAAAATTCATCTCATGAGGCAATAATGGCTCAGGCGCACTGTGGGGCAATTTGGCAAAAACAGCGTCAAAAATCTGTAACCGCGTCAAATTACAATTAAAAATAATGAAACATGGTACAACAAAGGTTTAGATATTGCTAAATACGAATCTGCTGCTGCAATTTTTAAATTCAAAGTAGCAGCGGTAGTACAAGCGACCAAAGTTGAGTAGTTTCGTTTTTTTTTTTCGAAAAAAATTAACTTTATACCTGCACAGTTTTATGTGAATCAAATTTTGAAAAATTTAAAACGTATTATTTTATGTCTATGATATTGCTGATGACGAATTCGAAGTCAGATTTTTATAATTCAAAATGACCGATCCAATAGCGGTGTTCAAATTATAAAAAAGTGTATGAATGTCAGTAAAAATAACTAGAACTAATAAAAGTTTGCATACGGAGAATTTTTGGGTCGCTCATTACGGATCTTAAATCCGATTTAAAACATTTTAAATGGCCGATCCAATATGGCGGACCAAAAACTTGGAAAATTTATACATTTTTGTAAAAATCTGTACCTCGGAATTGTTTGTGGCGCTGATTTTGAATCTTAGGTCAGATTTTCATCATTTTAAATTGCCGATCCAATATAGTGGACGAAAAACTTGGAAAATTTATAAATGTTTCTAAAAATCAGTACAGCGGGATTATTTGGGGCTCTGATTTTAAGCTCAGGCCAGATTTGTATAGTTTCAAATGGCTGTTCCAATATGCTGGACAAAAAACTTGAAACAATTACAAAAGTTTGTAAAAATCAGTACCTTGGAATTTGTTGCGGCTCCAGTTTCGCATATGACGTTACATTTTCAAAATTCAAAACGGTCGATCAATTATGGCGGACGAAAACTTGACAAATTTATACATGTTTGTGAAAATAAGTAACCAGGGGTTTTTTAGTCGCTTATTACGAATCTTTATTAAGATTTTCAAAATACAAAATGGCTGATGACGAATTGCGGACTAAAATTTTAAGAAGCTTATAAATGTTTATAAGAAAGGTTTTTTCACTCTTTACAAATTATAATTAAATTAAAAATAAGATTCGTAATCAGCGTACCGAAAAAACCCCGGGTACTGATTTTCACACACATTTATAAATTTTTCAATTTTTTCGGCCGCCAATTGGATCGGCCATTTTCAATTATGAAAATGTAGCCTAATATTTGGAATCAGAGTCCCAAATAATCCTGAAGTTCTGATTTTTACAAACATATATAAATTTTCCATGTTTTTCGTTTGCCATATTGGATTGGCCATTTTGAATTATAAAAATCTGTCCTAAAGATTCGGAATCAGAGCTCCGTACTATCGCGAGCTACTGATTTTTACAAAAATGTATAAATTTTCAAGTTTTTCATCCGCCATATTGGATCGGCTATTCTTAATTTTGCAAATCTGACTTATGATTTGTGGTCAGCTTCCCAAAAAAACCTCTGGTACTGATATTTACTAACATTCATACATTTTGTAAGTTTTTCGTCTGCCATGTTGGATCGGTCGTTACGAATTTTGAAAATATGACTGAAGATTCGTAATTAACGACACAGAAAAACCAGGGACGCTGATAAATTTTCCAAGTTTTTCGTCCGCCATATTGAATCAGCTATTTTTAATGGTGCAAATCTGACCTAAGATTCAGAGTCAGAACCCCAAAAATTTCTAAGGTACTGATTTTGACAAAAATGCATACATTTTCCAAGTTTTTGGTCCACCGTATTTAATCAGCTATTTTGAATTTTGAACATCGGACTTAAGATTCGTTATCAGCGTTTCAAAAATAGCATAGACATAAAATAAAACGTTTCACACGTTTCAAAATTTTATTTACATGAAGCTGTGCAGATATAAAGTTAATTTTTCCGAAAAAAGCGAAACTACCCAACTTTGTTCGCTTGCACTGCCGCCGCCATTTTGAATTTCAAAATTGCGGCAGCATATTCGTATTCAGCGATAACTAAAACTTCGGTGTGCCAAGTTTCATTATTTTTAATCGTAATTTGACGTGTTTACAGATTTTTGACGCCGTTCTTGCCAAACTGCCCCACTGTGAGACGTTTAGGCGCTCGGATTTCACGTTATAGGTCCGGGCTTTGATTCCTGAGCCGGCACCTCCGGAAATTTTTCTATGTACTTTTTCCGGTGTTCTGGTGGTTCGAATCGCCTCTTAAGCTGTTGGTCCCCCCCCCCCCCCCCCCCATCATGAACTTGGCTGTAAACCAGTCCGTGGATGGTGGGGTAAAAAACAGACTTTGCCCAACATGTAAAAGCAGGCATACTGCTTCTATCAGATCACTTGACTGCATTACAAAAATATGTCCGTGAATAATGATATATATCGGGACATCCCCGTGCAGACTAAAAAAAAATTCCCACTGTTAACAAAAATGCCTTCTACATGCTGGGCTGTAACCATCTTGAACTTGAGAAAAAAATAAGCTAATTTAGTAAGTTTGAGGAGCCTCGGTGGCTCAGGCGGTTAGGCGCTCGGACTTTACGTTAGAGGTCCTTGGTTCGATCCCTAAGCCGGTACTTCTGGAAATTTTTCAACGTACTTTTACCGAGATTCGGATGGTTCGGATCCCACTTTAAGCTGTAGGTCTCACCATCATACAATTAGCTGCAACCCAATCCGTGGGTAGTGGGGTATAAAAATCAGGCTTTCCCCAATATATAAAATTGGACTACTGCTATTATCAGATCACTTGACTGCGTTACAAAAATGTGTCCGTGACTGTTGATATATACCGGGACAGCCCCGTGCAGACTATTCAAAAATCCAACTAACAAAAATGTCTTCGACATGTTCGGCTGTAACCATCTTAAGTCTGACATAAAAATAAACTTCCTCATTTTTAATAATAATAATAGCCTTGGTGGCTCAGGCGGTCAGACGGACGGTCTACACATTAAAGGTCCGGGGTTCGATCCCTAAGCCGTTACCTTTGGAAATTTTTCTATGTACTTTTATCGAGGTTCTGATGGTTCGGATCCCACCTGGAGCTGTAGGTCCCCTCTTCATATACTTGGCTACAACCCAGTCCGTGGATGATGGGGTATAAAAACCAGGCTTTGTCCGATAGGTAAAATTACGCTACTGCTCTTATCAGATCACTTCACTGTATTACAAAAATGTGTCCATGACAGACGATATATACCGGAACAGCCCCGCGCAGACTATTCAAAAATCAAACTTACAAAAATACTTTCGATATGTTGGACTGTAACCATATTAAGTCTGAGAGAAAAATGAGCTTCCTCATTTGTCTATATTATATTGTGTACCTAGAAGGCAAAAGTCTTTTTACCCTCGCGTGTCTGCAATACTCGATTTCAACTCGCGCTTCGCTCTCGTTTATGCCTCGTTATTGGAAACTTATGCTGGGGGAAAAAGACTCATCACATGTTTTCTATATTTTAAAGATTATACCTAGAAGTTCCAATTTTTTAATTTAAACCATTCCAATTTAAAATGTTTAAAATATTTCAACTGTAAAATATTTTCGAAGTAAATGAATTTTCAAAATCTTGCAAATTGAAAATGTAAAACTCTAACCACTGCAATTTCAAACTACAAGTTGTAAGATCTAGAGTTCCTCTAGGGAGAGTTGTGTCACCGCTTACTCCGCTTCTGATTGGTGCCGCGAAAGCGGAATCGGATGTTTTGAAATTGGCGCTACTTTCAAGTCAAATTTAATGTTCAGACACTGATTGAATAGAAGATAATAGTTTCCCACATGTTACAGTCAAAATGTACCTGCAATCGTTAAAAAAGAAGGTGCATTTCCGACTTTTATTACATTATTTATTGAAAATTAAAATCTTACCTCACAAACAGCTGATTTCGAGTGAGGTATCCAATAATCTCGATTAATACTCTCCATTCATAATTGCTTAAGCTTAGGATCGTTTGGGACTTGTCTTAAGTAAAATCCTTGGCCAGAACTATTACGGCTGTAGAGAATGCAACACGACACTATTGTTTTTTCATTGAAAAAGTGTATTTTCATAACAAACACTTCATGAAAATATATGATACATAACCTTTTCTTAAAGTTTTGATTCTTCTCTGCTTTTGTTTTTGGCTTTTAGATTAAAGTTTTGCTGAGTGAGACATCTAGAATACTTTAAATGTTTCGCGCTTCACTACGTATTTCCGATTCCGGTTTTGCGTCGGCTAGTGGAGGGGGTAACGTGACACAACTCTCCCTAGAGGAACTCTAGTAAGATCAAACGAACTTACCTGAAGTGAAGTTCGAACTAAATTATATAAGACTCGTTCGAGATGATTATGTATGTAGTACTACTTCTAGCTCGAAGGTGTCACCACAGCATTCAACTAAAAAAAAACACACACATTCCGTGTTCCCTTCTACATGCTTTCCAACTCATAACTTTACAGCAAATGGTAAAAAAAATTTCATTTTTGGGGAATCAGGGTATAAAAAAGAGTGGGAACGTAATCATTATTATTTTTATTTCTTTATTTTTACTGAAAACCCTAATTATACAGGAATTTCAAACATATATATAGAACATTTTACGCTCTTGAAAAGACAATTGAAAAAATGCGTTTTACGTTTTTGAGAAAACAATTGAACCAAAAGTATCATTCTTATCTAAAACTCTTCGATTATAAACTTCATTGAACATGTTTGATGTTTCTGACCAACCGGCTGCATTTTTAATTAGACTTATACTAGCGCCCTTTCTGGCTGCTGCCAACGTCGAAGCATGTCGCGTACTGTGCGCTGAGAGGTTTTTATCTACACCACAATCGTGTAGTAGATTTTTAATCCATCATCTGCTGATTGTTTGGGTCGAGACGGGAAAAAACGATTTTTTCATTGATATGAACAGCTGTTGAGTAGTTCCTCTCAAATCTTTGGATACATCCATGTATATCTTCTTAGGACTCGTACTGCACAGCATCGAGGTTCACTATCAAATCTTGGGATAGAAAGAAGTGGTTGTGCCGCTTCTGGTCTCTACGCCTTCACTATATCTGGGATTCCTATTTCAAAACCCCTTTTATTTTCCTTACTATTCTCTAATTTGATTAGGGAAATAGTTTGTGCCCCTTGAGACGTTGCTAAGGCAAGTAATATCACTGTCTTCTGGGTTAGCTGATTGAAGGTTAGGTTTTCCAGAGGATGCATTTTTATTAGTGCTTCTAGTACAATTTGTACATCCCAGATTTTATTGTATTTCGGTTTGGAAGGTCTTTGTCCCTAAACCCCCTTGAAAAATCTGAATACATATATTCATATCAGAAGAAATGTTGTTTCCAACAATCAATGCTATGGCAGTTCTTGCAGAGTTAAGTGTACCATACGATGCCCCTGAATTGAACTACTTCATTAAAAATTCAAGAACGATTCCTGCTTATGTTTTAAAAGGACTTTTTGCATGTTCATTGCAATACTGTCACCACTTTTTGATTGCTGAATCATACTGCTTTAGTGTTGAGGGGGATAAGGATCCTAATAGCACATCTAAGGTAGAATCTGGTGCTCCTCTTATTCAGAAGGCTTTCCTAAGTGTTTGTCTGCAACCAGAATAAGCTTCTCCGCCAATGGCTGTTGTTGCAATCTAAAAGAAGAGTTTAAAAGATTAGACGTCAAATGAAATGTTACAGATCCCTCTATTAAAAGACTGGTGAATATAGGATACCATAGTTGGGCTGTCCATTTTGGAACTACCATTATTCCTGTAGCCTTATCATGGATAATGTTCCTTAAACTTCTCACAATAAGCAAAAAAGGCGGGAAGGCGTAAAACAACCAAGGAGACCATAAAAAAGTGAAAGCATCAATAAAAGAGGCTTCTGGATCTCTATGCCAGGAACAGAAACCTTCATATTTTGTGTTAACTCTTGAAGCGAATAGATCTATTTCAGATTTTCCGAAGTTTTGTACGATAATTTCAAAAGCTGAATTAGCGGCCATTCCTTCGTATCATTCTGTACTTGGGATTCCCTACCCGCTTCGCTATCCTTTCTTGATGGGATGTGACATGCGTAGAGCCACAATTTCCGATTTTCGCACCATTCCCATACTTTTTGCGCAACATTATTTAGACTGGACACATGAGACCTTCTTTTTTATTAAGAAATATATTTACTAATTCTGTCATTTTTTGCCGTTCTTCTGGAGTGAGCTACTGTCATTTCGATAAAATTAATTATGAAGCCTAAATACTTCCGTCCAGTACCGGGACTTGACTACATTTCTTTTCATTAATTATGAAATTGAACTTTTTCAATGGTTGAACCGTTTTTTTCTGTATTAATAGAACGAACATATTCATCTCTCCTAAGGCATGAAAAATCGTCTACGTAAATACACGAGAATAGCCCTTCAGCTCTAAATCTACCTATAACGGGTTTCATAACTTTCGTGAAAATATTTGGACAGGTACAAAAACTGAAAGGCAAGCACGTGAATTCGAAAAATTCATCGTCAAAAATAAGTCTTAGAAACTTTGTACTTTCTTCAGCGACCCATACTAATAAATAAGCGTCTTGTAAATCAATGCTCGTCATATAGAAATCCTTTGACACTATTTATATAGCTAGCTGTTCTTAAATCTTCTAATTTAAACTGGTCAGTTTTAATAAAAAGGTTTAACTTTTTAAAATTTAAGATGAAGCAAACAGAACCATCCGATTTTCTGGCTAAGAAATATGTGGAGATGAATTGAGTTTCGGTTGATTTGCATTTTACAACCGCTACCTTTACTATCAATTTTTCAATAGCTTGCCTAGTATTTAAGAGCTCTTCTTCCTGAAATGTAGGAACTGGCAGACTTGTTTGATTTGGTGTTTGGTCCAAAATAATTTTGTATCCCTTTATACAATTTAGGACAAATGGGTCCTTGGTTAGTTTTTGCCATTCCTGTTCAAAGCCAGCAAGTCTTCCACCGACATGACCTACCTCTATTTCTTGTAACCCTGCTAGCGAGGACGACATCCTTGATTCCGAGTTTGTGGACGATTCTTTCAAGACTCCTGATTCTGCTTGCCCTTCAGAGTGTAATTCCGCTTGGCAACATTCTTGAATTTTGGGACCGGCTAGAACTCTGTCACCTGACGAGTAACTGGCCCCTTCCAGTTTAAAGGAGTCGAGGCGTTTTTCTTATTTTTCCTGCCAGTTGGTTGCTATTTTAATTTCAAGCTGGTTTCATGTATGAGCTTTGCCTCCTTGCTCGTCTCACTTAAGTTCTCTCCATAAAGAAAACTTTCCGAATTGGTTTTATCAAGAAGAGCTCTGAGCTCTTTGCTTAGGCCTGGGAGATAAAAGCTTTCCTGGAAGTGGACTCTGCATGATGTTGATGAACCAGTAATTTTCCTATATCAGTTAGAACTGTCAGTGATTGAATCTTTCCTGGATTCTCTATACTGGATCATACAGCGTATTAGAAATCTGTACTCCTAAAGCTGACAGAGCTGATCCAATTATATTTTGCGATTCTATGAAAAATATGTCTCTCTTGGCTGCTGACTCAGTCAAACATTCTTGCATTGTGCAATTAATTTAGTTGCTTCCGAGAGACAATCTCCAGTCCTTGGGTATTTTAGGAGTAGTTCGTCAAGCTCTTCCTTTTGTAACCCAACATTTAGGAAATTCTTCCATCTGACGTTTAGAAGCGGATGAAGTTTTAACTTTTTTTTTCGTTTCTGCGCCAGCGTCTTGACCAAGAGCTTTGACGGCTGCTTCGCACACCGGATTTTCTTGACCTTCAGATGTTTTTTCCCGTAATTTTTCAAGGTCGTCTGCTTTGAATAGCCCTGGAACGTCTGGCGCCACATTGGTACCCTTGCTGCCGTCTGGTGGAATTGTAGGTAAACTCTGATCACCATTTTGGTTCTTTTCAGACGTAGGTCAGATTTGTCAGTGCCTTACAATGCATGCTCTCTCTGCCTAAATAATCGATTTTGTCCTACCTCTCGTGTAGGCTCAATCGAAAAAAGTTTTAAAAGCAGCCCATGCCCTGTCTCTCGTACAGGTTCTTTTAGGCTTAATTATATTTAAGAGGGAAAAATTACTTTCAACGGATGTCGCCGATCCTTGCCTAGAATATCTCCTTAGCGTTTACGATCGCCCCCGCGAGCGTTCCCTAGATCTCGAATCCCGTGTGGTTCCGGAGGAACTTGAACGCCTTCGAGGTGTTCTCGATCGTCTCCTAGATCTTGAACGTCTCCGACATGATTTTGATCATCGTCGCCTCAATCTCGAACGTCTTTGCGGTGATCTCGAACGCCTTCGCGGTGATCTAGATCGTCTGCGAGGTGTCCTTGATCGTCTCCTTGAAGAACCTCGAAATCTATCGTCACCTTGCCTCAGGTTTCGGCCCTGCTTGTTGTTAGCGAGGTAAGCTCCCACCTCTCAGAGCCTTTCTGCCAGATTTTAGACGTATTTCGAAACGTCTATTGTTTCGTCCATCGTTCAAATCCCAAATTTATGTATGCATTTTTCAAAAATATACCTTATTTTTGAAAAATAACCAATAATTCGCGAACGCTGATGTCATACCATTGGCACCACGAAATATTATCAGTTGAAAAGCATGTAGAAGGGTCAGTTGAAAAGCATGTAGAAGGCAACACGGAATGTGTTTTTTCTTTTTTTTTAGTTGAATGCTGTGAGACGAAATATAATTTATAGAAAATTTACCATTTCAAAAGTTTACACAAGAGACTATAATAGTAATTCGTCAAAATTCGATGTTATAAATTTTGAATCCTTCAAATAAGAAATAATTATACCGCTTTAAAGCAAGTTGTTTAACTAATTTTTCTTTCTTTTTAGGGTTTCGTAGCCCCTTATTTTATCGATCGGGTGTCCGTCGGTGGTACTTTTTCCCTCCGGACACCTTATCTCAAAACCCTTCTAGCCAACGAAACCTGTCCCCTGTCTGTTGAAGCCGTCCTATCCCACACAACCCCAAACATCCCTAAGGGCCCCTCTTATCTCACGGGAATCCACCTCACCGATTTCTCGGGACCTTAGCTATTCGACGGAAACCCAGCTATCCGTCAGAAAACAACCTATCCGTAGAGACCCCACATATCCCTCAAGACTCCAATCATCCCACGAGAGTCCACCTACACCAAGGTACCTCCTTTTTCTTAAACCCCTCCTATCCCACGGGACCACATCTTTCACTCAGGACCACACTTATCCAACGGGAACCCAACCTATTCCTTCAGGACCGCAATTATACTTCGGTACTGCACCTATCCCACGAGACCTTACACAACTTCCTAGACCCCACCTCTTCCACGAGAGCCCATATATCCCTCGGATCCCTAAATATCCGTTAGAGCCCCACCTATCCCACTGGACCGCCCCTATAATACAAGACCCCAACTATATCATGGGAGCCCACCTAATCCATGGGACCCATCGTCCTAAGGGACCCTCTGTCACTTGAATCCCTCTCATTCCATGGGACCCCAACTAACCCTCAGGTCTCTCTTCAAATCACGGGACCCCAGTTATCCCACGAGATCCCACTTTTCCCTCAAGACTCCACCTGTCCCACAAGACCCTACCTATCCCTCTGGAACAACTATCATTTGAAATTCACCTATCCCACTAAACTTCCACTGTCAAATCTGACCCCACCTATCCCTTGTGATTCCACATACCCCAAGGAATACCACATATCCCGCGGGATTCCACCCTCCTTATCCAACGATACTCGATCCATCCGTTAGGACTCCACCATCCCTCGAGGCTCTTCTATCCTTAGCGACATCTATCCCGCGGGACCTCCTACCCCTCGGGATTAATTATCATGCATAATAATGATAACACTCATTTTTTCTTGTGATTAAATTGGCTAAAAAAGTCTTTTTTGCAGAAGCATGCTACTCACTTTGACTATTTTTTTATTTATCGTTGAAATTCCAATATTTCCTATTTTGAATGCTCCAATTTCTATGTTTGAAATTTTCAAGGTCTCGAATTATAAATTTTCCTTAAAATATAGATATACTGTAGTTTAAAATAACTCTAGAAAGTTATTCAAATTTAAAACGTCCTTCGCCAGTTTCTCAATTCTTCAAGGCTTCTAATTTGATATCTTCTAATTTTGAGCGATTCAGTATAAAATGTCTTACCTAATTTTAAGGCCACAATATATAAAAAATTATTCAATTTTGTAGAGTTCAAAAATGTTCAATTTTACGCTTAACTCATAAATTGTTCGTTTTGCGGTGTTCTTTCTTTGAAATTTTATAATTTAAAGTTCTTTGATTTTAAGTTCATACATCAAACAAATTTCTTATTTTTTAATAAATGAATTACTTAACCCTTTTGAATAATAAAGATTTTATTCCGTGAAATGTTTAATTTACAATCGTTATAAATGTAAACCGAGGTAAAACTAAACTTGTTCAATTTTGAATGGATTAGGTTTAAAATGTTCACACAATTTACTCGCAACCGGTTGCACTTACTGGTTGCAACCCAGATAACAATTGTGCACGCACGATGCGCACATTGTGCTGCGACATCAATTGATGCACACATGGGTCGCACGTCGTGCAGTCACAATGCGTGCGGGCAGATTGCATGCACGAAGTGCAGGTCCAATGGGAGGGTTAATAAATAATTAATTTATATACCATTAAACCATTTCCCTTTCAGTGTAGGCGTGACACTACCCGATTCGGGTAGTGTTTCTAGGTTTTTCTTGTAGTTATAAATAACTACAAGTGTGGGCTCACCACACCCACGATGTGCCAACAGCACTCATGTCAGTATTCTTGAATGGTCACCCATCCAAGTACTAACCGCGTCCAACGCTGCTTAACTTCAGTGATCTGACGAGAACTGGGTTTTTCAGCGTGGTATGGCCGTTGGCCATAATAATAATAGTAATAATTTAATTGTTTTTAAATCTAAAATAAAAAGTGGAAAATGGATTTTTTATCGTTTATTATTTTATTAAAGTCGTGGATCTACATATAACTCACTTATCGCAAATCTTTGGTAAAGTTAAACGCAATTCGTAGAAGAATATTATAATAAAGTTGGCATCAGTCTCAAACTTTGGCAATATTATTAGAAAAGCTCAACGAAAAAAATCCACAATAACTTAAAATCCAAGAATTCAATTATGGATGACTTCTTCTTCTTTGCAAATGGAGGAAAAATGACACATTACGCACTAGTCAAGCGAGCGTTTAGCGATTGTATTTACTACGCGTATGGTTAATATACTGCCATCGCGCGCTTTTTGAAAATGATTATATATTTCAATGAAGATTTCGCTCAGTACATTTTAAACTTATATTATTATTGATATTATTTAAACGATTATGTATATTTTCATAAATAATGATAAAAATTATGCTTAAGTGATTTAATCAATTAACATTTTTTCAAAACTTAATGTATCTACAAATTTTTTATTTATAATTGAACCGCCGCATGGTAGAAGAGGGTATATAATTTTTTGGTCAGAGAGCAAACGGTCCCTGAAAATGATAACATTATTATTTAACAAATATTTTTTGATATTATTCATTGAATTCAATTTCCAAAAATTAAAGTTCACAAGAATTTCCAAAAGCAGTGAAAGACCATTGCGCTTGGACCAAAACATGTTAAGCCCGGTTCAATAATTAGTTTTTTAATATTTTTAATATTACGTTAATTTTTTATTTTGATCATTTTAAATTTCCGTAAATTTACGTCATCCCCGGCCATCACCGTGCCTACACGATGTGCGTCGCATAATATCAACACTGCGTGACTGCATGCGTGACAGCGAAATGCGACGCATTCTGCTCGCACTATGGTGCCCATCACTTGAACGAGGCACGTGTTGGCAAAATTAATGCATTTTCGCACACACAACGTGCCTCGCATGACGTGCGGGTTCAATGCGTCGCACGATTGTTATCTGGGAATGATTTCCAACGATTAAAAAATGAAAACATGATGTTTTTTGAACATTAAATAATTATTATTTTTCAGTTTACTATACTTTAACGATACAAAAAAGTAAAAAACCATGCATTATATTAAAATATTGTAATCATAAGTGACTTTAAACAAATGTGTTGATTAATTATGTATGAAATTGAAAAGTGAAATTTTCTTTAGTGAGGACTACTATGGTGACGTGGACCTAAAAGCACTAAAAAAACTAGGCTACAGGAAATGAAGAACGATTTGTAAAGAGGCCAAGCCGGAAGAAGCAAGCTTACAGGATAACATTGCAAGAACAGGAAAAAAATCAACTTCTCATGTCGGATTCAATAAAGCTCACTGCCCTGATTCTAAAAATATGGAGGAAAAGACAACGCGGTCTCCATTTAAAAAAATCCGATCCACCAGTACCTCTTGAGATAGAGGTAAAGAGACCCTTCTACACGACAGTTTTTCTGAAATATAGTCTGTTTTTTCATTTCGACCCTTCACAGTCATCCACTCTCATCGAACTGTTCGTATCTACTCGTTACATTCTAGTTTATTACCATGTAAATAAATTATATTAAGTCCAAGCACGTTTCTATATTTCCCACAACCACATTCTACACATATTTTCTTATAAGCTACCAGAGTAGGTTAAATCGTTTTGTTCAGCAGACTCCAGTACAACTTTACCACTTTCGCTTCACAAGGTATGTAAAAGTTTAAAATCCCACCTTTCAGGATTTTAAAAATGTTGTGTGTAAAGTTGAACCTTTGACTGTATACAGTGGAAATGCTCTCAAGTTCTAAATCATATTATTGAAATTTGATATAGAAAATTAAGTTTCATTTTTTCAAGACATTTTTATGAATCACAGGTTTAAAATGTTACCCATATTTTTTTAACTCAATAGGATTATTATTTTCAATCTACGATCAATAACAACCTATCACAAAAAACTACCCCGAGCATCAGACAATGAAAACCATTGGCAACAGCCAACAGAAAATTCCAACCCCTCGTACTGATCAGAAACAACACTTAGTAACTATCAATAACAACAGTGACGAAAAAATGCACCCTTAACACTGTAAAATAACATACATTATCAGCGTTGGCTACAATCAATAGAGAAACCCACAGCAAAAGTCAATAACTACCCCAAGCAAAGCAAAATAATAATCCAGTCATAACCCCTACTAAAGGTCTATAACAAAAAAAAGCAAAATCAACAACACCCCATTTTAATAGAAACGAACAAGACCTAGCAACCACGGCTAGTCTCCGTTGACTTCAACGTAAAGAATCTTGCCCTCGTCAGTTTTAATTTTGTTTCGTTTCTAATGTAAAATAGATAACAACTATTTTAAGACCTAAAGAAAAGTTGTTTGAAACAAAGATTTTAAAGGAGCTTGATTTGCAGCTATGGTCAGAATTTCCATCCTAATTATGAAGGGAACATCGCAGCTTTTAAAAGGAGCCTCTTAGACCTAAACGTCTCTGTTACTCCTAAGGTCCAAGCAGTTTTCTAACATATAGCGGATTTTTGTGAAGAAAAGCAGGAAGACTTAGGATTTTACGGCGAGCAGGCGATTGAGTCAGTTGATTTTTCTTTTAAAACTAACTAAAAAATCTTTCCGCTGCGTTTGAGCGCACATGTTGGATCCCGCGTTTCGCGCTTGATAATGTATTTACATCGCGCTACTCGCTCGGTCTTTGTACTTCCCCCACATTTTTGTATATGCGTTTTAAAATTAAAGGTCAAAGCATCGACAACTGTAATTTCGTGATTGTTAATTCTCTTTTGTTAAAGCTCCTTCTGGTTTAACGAAAACATTCTCATCACGTGTCTCGTGCTTTGCACTTGACTAAAATTTGTCCGAAACGCGAAGTTTTCATTATTATGTTCAAATCTTTTACACGATATGTATATTATATTAGTTTCTGTACCTCGGTCCAGAAATACTTCTCCAGATATTGCAAAATAAAGTACAAATTTTATTTTTCATGATTAATTTTTATTCCTTATTTGGCATTAATCTTTATTCGCAGCTACCCTGAAAAATGGATCATCTCAATAAACGTATATTATTACAATTCATAATGTGCATTGATATTGAAAAAGACATATTTTCATTGTCTTGTTTGTCTTATTAATCCTCAAGTGGCACACTTCATCCCAACACCCGTAAACGGCACACTGATGCGAATGAGTATTTTGGCCATTTAATATTGATTATTTAACATGTTGAATAAGCCCTTGCAATTGTCCCTGCGCAAATACCAGCAAAATGGCAATTTTTTGGTGCGAATTGGCACCAGTGCAGTGAGTCGTTTGAGGATTAAAAAAGTGCGCGTCCGATCAGAAAGGGTCAAAAACAAATTTTTATATCTGATGTAGGCAAACAATTTTCTTATTAAACATTTTACTCAACCTTGCAGAATGGAATTTTTTTTAATAACATTCTTCACGATTAAAACAAAAAATATGCGTCTCGTAAAAAAATGGTCTCGAGAAAATTTATTTATTTATTTATAAATTTGAACAATTATTTTCATATCTCGTATAGTTTTTCTGGAAAATGGAATTTTCGATTCTTTAAAAAGATACTTCGATCGATAAAACCAGAACCGTTGGTCTAAAATAGCTGGTAATCTGGTAATCTGATCAGTCTTTTGAAAGTTATTGTGCCTACAGGATACATGCACACATACAGACAGACAACTTTGCAAGAATCATTTTTTCTGGCTCAGGGGGTCTCAAAGCGTGGAGATTTGACGAAAATCGACGAAATGAAATTTTACATAAAACTAATACTTCCTCATTAGGATGAGAATTTAAATATTAAAATGTTTGTCAAGATCATCCAAAGTACTCTGCACGATTGCTTCGCACTCTTCGTGAATATAATCAAGAATACAACAGTCCGCACTCAATCTAGTTGTAAATTTGGCTATTAAATATTAATACTTTATATATGCGTAATATTACGAACTTCAGTATTTTATAATGATGCGTGATTTAATAATACAGAAAAAAAATATAACTGAGAAAAAAATGCGTCCTAATCTTAAAAAAAAATATTAAACAGTTTTCCAAAAATGGTTTAAAAATTGTTAAATTAAATATGAAAGAAAAAAGTCTAGTGATTTTTGTCTGAAAATAGTTGTTACCCATCCTAGAAACGAAACAAAATTAAACTGAGGGCAAGATTTTTTGGGTTGAAGTCCCTCAGCAACGTTAAAAAAACTACCCCTTGTCAATGAACAATAACAACCCCTAATGACAGTGAAAACCCCTATAAACGGTGAATAACATCAGTGATAACGATCAATGGAAAGTAACAAAGAGCAACAGCCTAATTAATAACCAACAGCAGCCAGTAACCAAATCCAGTAACAACCTCTAGAACGGAAAATAAGAATACAGTAATAACCCCCTACAAAGAGAGCCTCGGTGGCTCGGCCGATAGCGCGAATTCGGTCCCTGTGCCAGTACCAATGGAAATTTTTCTATGTACTTCTACCTGGGTTCTGGTGGTTCGAAACCCACCTTAAACTGAATCTGCCCTGAAAAGAAGCTTTGGGGTCACTAGTCGACTTTGAGAAGACTCGGAAAAGAGTTAGCGATTACATAACACACCAAGTCAATACCCTGAATTTGTGTATTTAACTGCTGACCTCAGAAGGACCGCTCCATCCACCCTAACCCTGCCGTCTATCTCCAAGGCCTAAGTAGGGTGACTGCCGGATGGCAGAGTTGATAAGGCTCACTTTGCGCCCGAGAAATATATTTCCAGAAGTTGGAAAACTAAGAAATGAACAGAGATCTAACTCGGTGAAGGTGCCTAGATTCGGGGTACTGTCTTGAGAATAAATACGGGTGTGCCACAATGGGCTTTATAGCCTGATCGCCAGGGGGGTCCCTCGGGGATCCTTAGCAAAGTTCAGTAATAATAATAATAACCCCTATTAATTAGAAAAAAAAACCCACAACGCGCAGTGGGAGGAATCGGGAATTTACTGTTCATAATCCACTACAGTCCACAATTCTTCACTGATTTTGATGTTTTTTAGAAAATGTTATGCTCAGGATTGAATCCTGCAGAACGACTTCAGGTCTGATTTTCTAATTTCTCTCTGTGGAATTTATTATTTAAATAAATAGAACGTCAAACTTGGACACTTTACGAATATTATTTGTTTTCTCCGAAGAAAAGACTTATGAGAAGTCGCTATCCATCAGAATAATTTTAGAAACACTTCAGGAACATGAATATTCAGTTTAAGATTTAAACCAATTGTTATAAAATATTTATATAAACAATTATTTTCATAAGGTGCTCAACCGCAACAAAAAACTTTAACTTGATTAAAAATACCTAAATATCTCGTAGGAGTAGTATTTAGAGTAGAAAATAACCATTAGTTAACAATTACCATTATTATGAATATTCTAATAAACAAATTTTTTTTCGAGGTAATGTATTTCTCATCAAACAACTTCCAAATTAATTCTAAATCATAATAAATAGCTGCAGAAAAATATAAATGTTAAATATTTGTATTGTTAATAACAACATTATAAACAAATAAAAAATTTAGCGTTTTCCATCGGAAAAAAATTATTTTTTTCTGCTAAATCATGTTGCAGCTATATCAGTGGTTATATCGAGGGGGCATTCACTCATCAAAAACCTGTACGGAGTAGTACATCAATTGAAAAGCTTCATGAAATTTCAAGGATTTTCAAATTTTTCAAGATTTTTCCACTCTGTGTTTCGTAGGAATTTTCAATTGATTTCAATGGTTTCAAAAGAATTTCAAAAATTCTTAAGAAATTCTCACATGTTGGAACTTTTTGAGAGTTTGCAGGGATCGCTTTAATGCTTTCCACTGAAGGTTACAATAATATTTTTATTCATTTTTCAAAAAATTTGCTGACAAATAAATCAAGGACATCACAGTATTTCAAGATTTTTTTTTTACATATACGATGGTATTTCCAAAGAATTTTAAAGCACTCAATATTTTCAACGGTCTAACTTGGGACTGAGACGTATTTCTAATTGGACTCTTGTCACATGGACCTTTGTCCAAAAAAAATCAGTCTGTCTCCAACGCCGCAAGGAGTCAGTCGATTTTTCAAAAACAGGAAAGAAATCAAATATAAAATTTTACAGTTCGGTTATTTTTCTATAAACTGTGTTTTCTGTATACAGACATATTCATAAAAGATTTATAATCGCGTAACTGAAGTGTAGCTTGGAAAGTGGAGAGAATATTAAAGAGACCGAAGCCGATTTTAAAAGATGAGTTTTTCTTTTATACCAATTTATATCTTATGTAATGATAGCAAGGGGGGGGTGTAATCTTTGTAGATACTTTAAGGTGGTTGAAAACTCGAAAATTAAACTGATGACTTTTATCATTGACGCGTTATTTTTAAACATTCCTAAATGCTTTTAAATTCCCTCTAAAAATTATAATATTGCAGTTCAATTATTATAACTATTTCAATATTTCAAGCAGAAGAAAATGTAATATATATCTATATATAACTCTTTCTCAAATTAAAAAAAAAAGAGTTATTGGTTCCTCGTTTAGAGGTGGGCCGGGGATGCGCAGATGGAAACATATGAACTCCTATGTAATACAACGCTGCTGAAGGCTGGTAACCTGCTCAGCATAAATCACCAACCAATTGAGACTCTCGGTTTCCTTTCTCTGTCCTCAGTAACAGAAGTTTTGGTGGGACTGACGTTACGACTAGACTCTCCACCGTACGACGAATAATTACTTTACTTGTACATGATTTCGGCTCGCAAAACAAATCTCGCACATAAAGGTGATAGTTGGGTGTACAATCTAAATATGAATAATACAAACAATAAAGTAGCCTCGGAATGGACTGAAACTTTGATTGACGAAATGCATACACACGGTAAACGTAAAGTTCGAGTTTCAGGCGATGAATGGAGACTAGGTGTTTGGAATGCTAGAGGAGTAAATGATCTTAAGGTAAGAGAACTACGAGAAACAATGCATGCAAGGAAACTAGATATTTTATGTGTACCTGAGACGAAGAAAAAGGGTTGCGAAAGTAGAAACATAGAAAATGGGGTGTTGAAAGGCGGTTTTGAAATATGGTCAGGAGTGGATAGTGAATCATATGGTAGTCAAGGGGTCGGTTTAATGAAAAAGCAAGACAGCATCTCAAAGATCAAGGATATGTATCGCCCAGAATGCTGTGGGTTAGAATGAAGGTAGGAATCAGAAGATTATTTATCATAGCGTGCTACGCCCCAGTTGACAGTGAGCCGCGAGAAGTCAAAGACGCCTTCTGGGACACCTTAAATGATACAATAAGTACTTGCGATCAAGGTGAAAGAATAATTCTGCTAGGAGATATGAACGGATGGGTCGGCGTCTCACGTCAGGATACAGATACAGAAAGGGTGCTAGGTAATTTTGGGGATCCAACAAGAAAAAATTATACAGGGGAAAAATTAGTTAGCTTATGCTTCGAAAAGGGCCTATTTATTACCAATACTTGGTTTCGACATAAAATGATCTACACGTACACCTGGTGCCAAGGAAATAACCACAGTGTAATTGACTTCGTTATTGCGGATGAAAGACTAAGAGAACTAGTCAAAGATACAAGAGTCATGAGGGGTTCCGAATGCAATACTGATCATTACCTTTTAGTCTCCAAAATAAACTTAGGGCGGGGATGAAGAAGAAAGAGAACAAAAAAAACGAAACAAACGCGAATAAAGATTGAAAATTTACAGAAACCGGAAGTGTGACTAGAGTTTCAAATTAAGTTAAGCGAACGCATAGATAGGGCAACTTGGGAAGCGCTTATAAGCAATAAAGATATAGAGGGCGCGTGGACTTTGTTACGGGATATCATTGTTAAAACTGCAATTGAAGTGTGTGGTACGGCAGTAGTAGGAAGAAAGTCTGGTGATGCCTGGTAGAATGATGAAATTCAAGCAGCCCAGCAAGAAAAGAAAAAAGCGCATAAGAGAACATTAAACATCACAGGTCTTAGCGATAAGGAGAGAATTATACTCGAAAATTATTACAAAGACAAAAAGAGGAAAGTTAAACGACTAGTCAAAGAGAGTAAAGAGAAAATCAGAACAGAAGAAGAGAACAAAATACAAAACTACTTTGAAGGAATTATGAAACTATTATATAAACAGTTGAAGGAAAGTAA